>JAVXUP010002576.1:0-120000 GCA_033070095.1 Escallonia herrerae | reverse complement strand
TTATGCCAAATTATTGTTTTTAACGTGTTAATGTCTTTGTAATTTATCTATATGAAGTCAGATATGGATAGGATACGGGCTATTCGTGGCCGGGCTGGACGCCGAGCTGCTTCCTCCCCGGTGGGTCCCACCTCGTCATTGCCTACTGATGACGAGGCACAGAGTGATCGCGGACAGCATCGGGGGCCCCAGCCCCAGCCATCGCCGTCGCCCCAGCCCCAGTCGAGCCGTCGCCCCAGCCCGACGCAGATTCATCCCACACGCGCGTGCATTCTCCATCTTCCGTGGGTTCTACCTCAGGTATAGTTGATAACGGTGTTTCGTACATTTTCGCTAGCCTTATATTTGAACTGTATTAATGTCTGTGTTTTGTAGGATCTCGACGAGGCCGTGGTCCGACACGCGGGGTACGCATCGACCCCCAGCGTAAACAGAGAGTTACGCTCACGCAGGAGGGCCTGTAAGTACTAAAAATATCACCTCATGCCTTATATTTAAAATTTTGGGGTGTTAATTTATATTTGAACTGTATTAATTTATTTATTTACTTCTTTGGCAGGATCCTGGAGAATCAGGCGAGGACGAAGATCGGCGTTCTTGTGAAGGGCCGATTCTTCGAGCCACGCCTGTACTGGAAGGACTGGGATGCCGCTGCGAGGGAGGCCCTATGGGAGGAGTGGCTGGTACGGTGAAGTATTTTTTTCAGCGTTAGTAAATGTTTAATTACAGTTTGTTTTATGTTGTTAATTTGTGTTATTGAATGCCTTACAGGAGGGGTTCACGTTTGACACGCCTCAGCAGCAGGTACTGGGGCAGCAGGCTTTCTTTGCCTACATCGGCAAGAATTACCGCCGATGGCTCCACGATGCACGGGACCGGGCGAAGAAGGCGCTGCCCGCGGGTGCCCCGATGACGGACATGACGAGATATCCCCCACATTGGATATCTCACCGTGTATGGGGGGAGATGATAGATCGGTGGGCTGCGGATCCAGGTTGGGACGCCAAGAGTAAGAGCGGGACTGAGAACAGACAGAACAGAGATCCGACGCACACGGGGGGGTCGGTGCCACACGACATCGTCCGACACATGAATGCGGTCGAGCACCCGGATCTGGAGGAGGATGAGGTCATAGCTCTGACCTATAATCAGACGCACGTGCGGAAGAAGGACAAGGACGAGACGCACCGGGCGGGCGACTATATTTCAGATATTGCCCGGCGGATCGATGTGAGTCAATTTATTTAAGTTATTAATGTTTTTTCTTTCTATCCTCAATGTCCGTTTCGTTAATTAATGCCCTAACATATCGTTAAACCACTATTTTTGCAGGCCTCGTATGAACAGCTAAGGGGGTCCGAGCAGCAGTCCGGACAGCCATCAGCGTCCACTAGTACGGCTGCGAGTACTGGGGGGTTGAAGCGATGGCTGGATACGCCGGAGGTCGTGAATCGGCCGAAAGGCCGCATACGCGGCCTGCCTAGCACGACTGCTCGTGCCGTGATAGGAGCGTCCTCACCCCCTGCTGCCCCTCCACAGACACCGGCTCCTCGTCCTCAGTTGGACGACGAGGAGATCCAGCGCATTGCTACAGTGGTGGTGAGGATGATCAGGGAGCAGGGCACTGCTGGACAGGCCGAGCCGGCCCCGGATCAGCAGGATCCAGATCCGGGACTCGGCAACCCCTGATGAGCCCCTTCCCGTGCCCGTTCCTAGCTTCCCCCCCCCGCCCAGCTTGTACTCTTCTCCCCTCTCCTAACCGGCTGTATCCGGTTCCCGGCTTGTACATATATGAGTTTTTTTTATAATAAATATTTTTATAATTGATTATATATATTTCTTTCTGTATTGATTATTGCGCGTTGTTGTTGAGAATTGAAAATTGTATTACAGGTCTGGGTAATTGAAAAATAAAAAAAAATTGACTTTTGGCGACGGATTAATTCCGTCGCTAAATAAGTTTTTTAGCGACGGAATATTCCGTCGCTAAAATATTTTATCCGTCGCTAATTTGACAAAAAAGAAAATAAATTAAAATTCTAAAAATATAATTAGCGACGGAATATCCGTCGGAAAAATGACATATTTAGCGACGGATTTAAAACATTCCGTCGCTAAACTTTTAGTGACGGGCTTTGATGCCATGGAAAGTGGGTTCGCAGTCGACGTGGAGGTGCCACAAGGAATGCAGTTTGACTCGGATGCCAAGTGTGATGATGTGAGACACAGCAAGGGCGGAGCAAGGGCAGAGACCAAGGGCTTCCCAGACAGAGCTTGAGGGTGGCAGTGCTGCGAGGGCAAAGGTGTATGATGAATACACGACGACAGTCACAGTCCGATGCTTATGTCCGAAGTCAGGGTCCTGTATGTTTCTCTCTAGGATTCTAGAGTGAGAAAGTGAAAGTGTTCTGAAAATGTCCATCCCCCCAAATGAATTCTCAAGACCTCTATTTATAGAGGTTAAGATGATGATGTCATCACACGACACGTGGCGCTCCCCGGGAGTGACACGTCGCCGAGGGGTCCACAGCTGTCGGTGCTCCACGGACTGTCGAATCGCATATTCACCCCGCCTGCCCCGCACAGCGTCGCTCTGTCTGTCTGGAAAGACTGGCTCCCACAGCATCGGTCTGGCCAGAGAAACCCCTTGATCTAGCCTCCAATCAAGCCCTTGTAGAGTCCCACAGGCCTGGCAGTGGTGGTGAAGACCCGATGCCCAACTGCCAAGCAGACTAGGCGCGATGCCCTCCGAAGACCTGCTCCCGTCTCGGAGTGACCCGGGGGTCATAGTCCATAGGGGTGCCAACGCAAGCCCCCAGTGCCGGAGCACATGTCATGAGAGTGGTGCGGCGACGAACGTCGCGAAGCAATACTTGGTGCCGAGGCACACGTCATAAGAATGGCGCATGGGCGCGGCGACGAATGTCGCGGAGACGGTGCATGGGCACGCGTCAGGTGTCCCGAAGATGGGATTTGAGCTGAGTGTACCTGTCATAACAAGATGATGAATGCAACATGTAGTAATGACAAAGTTGGAAGTGATGGTATGCGGTCGTCAGTGACGGGTCATTCGGTGGTAGTGCACGACTTTGGGCGACGGGCATCACGAGAGCGATGCGCGGTCGCGAACGACGGACGTCGTGAGGTTCATGCGCGATGAACGTCGCGAGGTTCATGGACGACAGACGTCGCGAGGTTCATGCACGACGGACGTCGCGAGGTTGATGCGCGACGGACGTCGCGAGGTTGATGGAGGACGGACGTCGCGAGGTTGATGGAGGACGGATGTCGCGAGGTTAATGGACGACGGACGTCGCGAGGTTGATGGACGAGGGACGTCGCGAGGTTCATACGCGACGGACGTCGCGAGGTTGATAGACGACGGACGTCGCGAGGTTCATGCACGACGGACGTCGCGAGGTTGATGCGCGACGGACGTTGCGAGGTTGATGAAGGACGGACGTCGCGAGGTTAATGGACGACGGACGTCGCGAGGTTCATACACGACGAACGTCGCGAGGATGATGCACGACGGACGTCGCGAGGTTCATGCACGAACGTCCATAAACATCGCGGAGGTGCTAAGACTTGAGAAAACAAGTGCGCGCGGAAGGGGAGGCCATAGGCCAAAGATTGGGGGAAGGCCAAGGCTACCACCCCTGGGGAGGCCGAGGCCGACCCCTTGGTGAGGCCGAGGCCAACCCTAAGTGGTGGCCAAGGCCAATGGCCAACTCCCATGAAGGGAGGCCAAGGCCACTCCCCCTTTGGGTGAACTTTGGGCGCGCCGACAGTAGGTGCTTTGATGAGCGATGACGAATCCAAAAGTTGCGTTGCGACGACCGTGTTAACGTGAATCATACCCATGTTACGAACAAGGTGCCTAAGTCACATACGAAGTGTATGAAGTGAACAAAGTGCGAAAAAGGACCTTATGCAAAAAGTGAAGAACCGGGGGGGGGGGGGAAGGCCAAAGCCAACCTCCCATGGGAGGCCGAGGCCGACCCCATGGCCTTGGGTGAGGCCGAGGCCGACCCCATGGGGTTGGCCAAGGCCTTTGCCCCTTGACCCCATTGCGCCGTGGTCGAAGTTTTTGGTGAAGAAGTTCTCGGGTGGTTTTGGTGTGACGAACGTGCTACCGTGAGTGACGTTGATGTAAAATAATTGGTGACCAAGTCCATGAGGCGTGTGAAGCAAAGACTGCACGTGACTTGGGCTCCCGCACTTTGACCGATTCGCAGCGTTGAAGAATTGACTGTTGAATCCGTTGACGTGTTCGCGTGAAATGGGTTGGGAACAGGCTTTTATACGAGGGATATTTAGCATTAATTCTTTTAGAGACGGATTTTGGGCTTTTAGCGACGGATTTTCCCGTCGCTAAAAACCTATTTTCTTGTAGTGTAGGGAGCTGCATCATAACTCTTGCGGAACTTTGAAGCTCAACATGATCCCTCTCATTTTATCCCTATCGTGATGAACAACATGAAGGATTTCACAGAATGGAGGAAGAGGCGAGGGAAGAGCAAGTGTGCGTGGATACCCTCAGGAAACGTGCTAGGCTTGTTGAACTCGGAAAAATCAATGTCACGCGTCTGAGGCGGACCTTATGATGATACCTGCTCTACATGCAAACCGCTTCTTCCTATTAGTTATGTATCTTGTGAATAAAACGGTCCACATATATGATAGCCTGAGAGGGGATGGACGTGGTCAGCAGCTGGCGCAAATGTACAAAAAGTACATCAATACAGTGGTTAGTCTAGAATTCAAAATTAATTTTTCATTATATTGAAACGCCATTGACCTTTTTTTATTGTTGGATGCAGACTACTGTCATTCCACTAGCTTGCAGATGTTATTTGGGAGAGGCCATCACGAGCAATCCGACGATGGATCCTTTGACGGTCGAGATGATACAGGATCGACCAAAGCAATATAAAGTCACGATTGCGGGATTTATGTGCTCAAGTACATGGACTACATAGCTCGTGCGGAGGTTCAACAAACCAAATCTCAAATTAACAATTAAAGTTCAAATTAAACATTAACCCTAATACTCTTCTTCATCATCATCCTCCTCGACCATACCATCAATTTCGATACCTAGCACTTTATAGTGGTTTCCCTTGTCATGATCAGTCATCTTATTACATAACGCACACTTTCGTAGTGGTTTCTGACCCGTTGCATCTTCAATCAGACTCTTCATACGTATTACTCATTTTTGCCCTTTTGTTTGAGAAAGAATTGGATCAAAAATATCTTCATCCTCACCTTGCAGGCTAGCTCTATCAACGACTGGCTGTGAAGCAATGACCGAAGCTCAAGTGATTCTACCGGCTGGATTATCGGCCGGAGTCGTTCGAGTAGTTGGAGTGTCCTGTCTGGCTGGTATTGCCACCCTGAATTGTGTGAGATTAGCCTTATCCCGTGCGGCTGCTTTAACTTGATACTTGTACCCATCAAATGTTAACGCCGCAACCAACGATAAAACATGCATGATGTTACGGAGGTGATTATATCGCAGTGTCTTAGATAGCTCGAAATCAACTGTAACATTGGGCATGTAAAGTATTTGACTGTGTACTCTATTGGCTTGCTTCGTCCATCGAACATGTTGGCCTATTTTCCCTCATCAGGTTATGAATTTGAAAAGCAAAACAAAATGAAAAGAGTTGGGAAATAACCCTTAAAAAGGGACAGTTAATGAGGTTCTAATGGTGAATTGCTACAAAAGTAGTAGAAAAACCGAGTGGTAGAGGCAGAGAATAAAGAGGTCTGGGAAGAAAGAAGGGAACAAGGATGGAAAAGAGGTAGAATTCAGGATTAAAACTGAAAAAGTGAAAAAATGGTAAGAAGCAAGTACATGATAAACAGTCTGGACAAAGTTCAGACAAAGAGGAGGAGATAGAAAATGTAGATGGTGTGGATTGGGGCGTAAGGGTGCGGATTATGTTAAGGCAATTGTAGAATGCCTTCCATATATGAGTTAGCCACCGAGCTAATGTTTAAGATGAATCAAAAGAGACTGTTTCAAATGTTAATAGCCAAGGTATATTGAACGGAGGTGCTCTAAAGGTGGGTGATGATCATTGAAGTAAAAAAAAAGAAAGGGTTTTATGAGACTATGCATTGGTTATCAAAAGCTGAATAAGGTGACAGTCAGGAATAACTACTCATTGCCTGACCTAGATGATTGTTGATCAGTTACGAGGTGCTAAGCATTTTCTTTCTAAGACTGACCTTAGAATGGGTCATTACTAGTTAAGAATAAAGAAGGATGGTGTTGTAAAGGTTGTCTTTAGAAACCTAGATGGGCATTATGAATTTCTAGTGATGCCATGTGGATTAATTAAAGCCCCTGTAGCATCTATGAGTTTGAGGAATCAAGTCTTTTAAGAGTACTTGATCATTGTGTCTTCGCTTTATTGGTGACCATTTGAATGGTATTAAAGGCAAAGGGAAGCTTGCACAATGGCAAGTTTGACAAATTTTAAGAAAGCTAAGTTGTATGTTATATTTGAGGAATGTGAATTTTGACTGGAAAATCTAGATGTGTGGGGTTGATGCAGAAGTTGGTTAAGAGATTTGGGGAAAGTTAAAAAGGTGATAAATGGGGAATGTTGTAAGGATTGGCGTTGAGATTAATAGCTTCCTAAGCTCAATCGGAGGCTACCAGGGTGTTATTGACAATATCGAAGATGCCTTGTTGGAGAAAATTAACTGGGATGAGTACTATGCCAAATCAGTCAGGATGTGAACAAACTCGAAGTCCAAGTTCGAGTAAGGAGAAAAAGAAGTAACAATTAGTCTCACATAAAAAAATGCGACCAATACTTCCTGATCGAATCAAGGTAAATTAAGGTCAAGATGATAGGATGCATGAGATCCAGTACGAATATGAACTGAATGAAAAAGAAATTTTGATGGGGATGAGGATGGTAATTATGAATGTAAAGGTCGGATATGTGTTCCACCTAGTGATGAATTGAGAGAAGAAATTGTGAAGGGTACTCATAATTTTAAGTGCCGATTCACTTAGGCCAAACAAAAATGTACCCTAAGTTATGGCTCAAAGAATTTTGGTGGCCTAGCATGAAGAGGGATATATAGAAGTTTGTATCCAGATGTTTGACCTGCTAATAGGTAAAAGTGAATCATAAGAAGATCGCCAGATAGTGGCAACCACTCTTTGCACTTGAGTGGGAGTGAAAACACATTACGATGAAATTTGGTGTTAAGGTTACCACGAACAACTAAGAGATATACGTCTATCTTGGTTACAGTGGATAGGTTGACTAAGACATCCCGATTTATTTTTATCAGAAAATAATATTTTTTTAACGACTTGCCCAAACTTATGTTAAGTGAGTGGTTAGTTGTTATGGAGTTCCAGTAACTATTATGTCCGGCAGAGACGCAAGGTTCATCTCCAGAATTTAAAAAGAAGTGAGTTAACCATGATGACGGCCTTTTACCTCAGATGGATGGCCAGTCGGGATGTACGATATAAATATTGCAAGAGTATTGAAAGCCTGCATTATTTATTTTTCCAGAGCATTGGGATGAACAGATGTCCTTAATAAAAAATGTTGCATGTTGATTTATTAGAATCTATTTGGGGAAGCAAAGACTATTTCGCACGAGACTGTGCAAAGAAATAAAAAATAAGATGATAGGTTTCCAAGAGAGAAATCCTACTGCATAGAATTAGCAGAAAAGCTATGCTAACAAGGGGCGTAGGATGTTGGAGTTTGAAATAGATGACCTAGTAAATTTTATAAGCGTCACTATCAAAAGGAATCATGTGACTAGGGAAGTAAGGAAAGTTAAGTCCGAGATTCGTCGAACTGTTTGAAATCCTATCTAGGATTGAGAAGATAACATACAGGCTTGATCTATGTCCAGGATTTGAGTTGATTACATCACGTGTATCATGTGTCAATGTTGAGGAAGCATGATCCCGATCCTATGCATGGAATCCAGCTGGAACAGGTTAAAATTTGAGATAATATCTAGTACCAGAAAGCACCGATAGAGGTGATTGATAGGAAGGAATAGATTTTTTTTTATTGATATCGAGGGTCAAAGTTGTTTGGGAAATCAAGCGGTTGAGAAAGCCGCTTTGGAACCCGAAGCATTGATGCGGTAAAACTACGGTAAAACTACCCGCATCTGTTTGCAAAATGAGGTTTATCTCTATTTCGAGGACGAAAATTTATTTAAGGGAGGAAGGATATAATACCCTGATTTAATTTAACTGAGAATTAGATTAATCGAGGGCATTATTTTTATCGATAATCAACTAATTAGAATAAAATGGGAGGTAAGTTTGGCTTTGGGGGTCAAAATATAATTTTAAAAAGTTAAGGGGGCAAAAATGTAATTTTAGAAATATGTTGAAAATGAGGCATATTTTTATTTTGTAGCATCACTTTTGTGATAATTAGGTGTTAGGGGATTAAATGAGGAGTTAATGTGATTTTGGGGTCAAAGTGTAATTTTTCTAAAGTTCTGGGGCCAAAGTGCAAAATTTGAAAATCTCCAAGGTGCAAATTTTGAAAATCTGCAAGAGGTGTCACAAACTTCGTAGAATCTGGTCTGAATGTTGCCACCTCCGAGTTAAGTTATGCTGATTAAGTGTAAGGAATTATAAAATACAATGGGACATGGATTAATGAAGAGGAAATTATAAAAGAAACTTTGGGGTGAAAATGCAAATAAAGGAAACTTTGGAATAGTGACCAAAGAATAAGAACAAAGAGGGAACCAATGGAAAAAAGGAAAGAGAAAAGAGGAAGAAGAAGGAGGGGAAGAAAAAAAAACCAGGGTATGAATCTTGAATCCTAATTGCTAAAAAAATTGCGGAAATTGGCTGAATCTTGGTTGAAAATTTTAGAGTATATATGTATATATATTTTGGTCGTGTAAGCGTCCACGGGCGCACGCGTGTGTGTGTATACACAGAAAATAGGATAAGTTACCAACGCGATCTGGCCGTCTATCATGAAAGGATAGACAACCCAAATCTTTTTTTATATATATAAAGTTTGTCAGCCGTCAGCTACACAGTGTAGCGGACATGATTTTTTACCAAACTGTCCCTCCCATGTCGTCCGCTACACTGTATAGCGAATAAGTTTTTGACTCTAACAATTGTCAGGCAAAAAGTAGTCCGCTACACTGAATAACGGATGACTTTTTGCCTGACACATGTCATATCAGTCCTGTCCCCCCACGATTGTTACGACAGTCCTATCCCCCACGACTGTTACTTTGTCTTTATCTCACTGCCCGCTACATTATGTAGCAAACGAGCTTTATAAATATATACTGTCTGCTACATTATGTAGCGGATTATCTCTACTGTCCACCATACTATGTAGTGGACGTTCCATATATATACACCGAAACCAACTTCCAAACTTTTCTCCATTCTTTCTTCTCACAAATTTTCCTAGTGGCATTGGCAAGCAGATCTGTACAATTTCTTCCCAAGAAATCCTTTGATCGTCTAATTAATCATGTAAGTTCACAAACCAATCCTTTATTTGTTCATAATCTAGAGTTGTGATGAGTATTGCGTTTTATGCATGGTTTTGATTATGTATTGAGCATGTGCTAGCGTTGGTAATATATATATATATATATATATATATATATATATGTATTGCGTATTATTTATTCATGTGATAGCGTTAGTAAAATCCGACTCTGTGTATGTGTGTTTGTGTGTGTGTGAACTTATGTGAGCATGTGCTAGCGTTGTATGTATTATGCATGTGCTAGCGTTGGTAATTTGCTAGCGTTTGATAAAAACTTTCAAACTTGACGTGTTTTCATAATTTCAGTTGCAAAAAATGAACTTTAACACTGGACAAAAAATTCCTCCGTATTATATGACGAAGCAAACCATATCAGTACGCTCATACGGGATGGTGGAGTAAGATACTTATGTTATCAACTTTCTTATTCTCACGAACATTATATACCATTTGTTTTGTTTAAATTGCATTTATTAATTCGTAGGAAAGAGCACTCCTCAACACAGTAGAAGTATCTGATAATTTCGGACTCTGAAAATTGAACAAATACTAGAAAAATTGCTACGTGGAATTGGGTTTGGGGTTTTCACGCATGGGCAGATCTTTCAACAACTTGACCAGAACTTAATAGGTGCCCTTGTTGAAAGGTTGAGAAGTGAAATGAATACATTTCACTTCCCTCTTGGAGAGATGGCAATTACCCTAGAAGATGTAGGGTTTATCTTAGGGTTAGCGGTGACGGGGCGGCTAGTAATTGCTCCTCCCTCGGAAGCATCGAATAAGAGAGCCGCTAGGGACTTCTTTAGACAGATACCTGAAGATCAATTTAGCACTGGTGGGATAATGTTGAAGTGGTTTCTAGATACCTACAGGGTTCTGCCAAAAAATACACGGATGAGATGCTTGTGTTGTACACACATGCTTTCTTCTTGTAGGTGATGGGAGCAATTCTATTCCCAATGACGTTGAAGAATACGGTCAGCATCAAATATTTACCATTGTTAGGTAACCTCTAAGAGGTTGGGGAGTATGCCTGGGGTGTAGCAACTCTTGCGTACCTGTACCGAGCATTGCACAAGGCAACGTGGCCCAACTCCAAAGCTATATATGCATGTCTCTCGCTGTTGCAGGTATATCATATAAATCTTGATTACGTTATTGATATTTTTTTATTAGTCTGTGGACAATAAATTTTGATGATACTATATACAATTTGTCTTTGTTCTCAGGTATGGTCTTATGAACACATTACTACTGGCGCACCCAACCGTGGGGATGGAACGGATAATGTGTGGCATCGGTTGTGCGCTTGGGAGTACAGCCTGAGGCTGAGCCACTACCCATGGAGAGATGATCCCTATCACAACATTACTCTCTATTAGGTGAGTTTGACTCGCTATCTTTGGGCCAAATGCATTAGGCGCCGTACAAGCGTTTGGAGTAACGGGTGGCAGAGTCACTTGTCTTCATGCTCTGCAGGTTGCAACGCACACCCCTGATCCACTTCAAGGTTGCAGAGTGGCAGCTACCAGATCGCACAATGCGCCATTTGGACTGCCTGCAGGGGTTGCCAGCCAATGCCCAAGATGTGACAGTTAATAGGAACCCATCGGGTATCTGACAGTTTGACAAGGTGAATGCGCACAAATGGTGCGCACCAGAAATTGAGGTTTGGAGTTCTTGGCAGGACACGCTGATGGCCATTGTGTCGGAGCCTGACCCTGTGATTAGCATTGAGCAGTATTACGAATGGCATTACCACATCAAGCGGAGGAGAGTGGCACCAATAAGGTTTGACCGAGGGCAGATGTACCACCCTAGGGGTCGGATTAATGAGCTTAAGGCATACAATCTTGTAAGTTGCCCAACCAATGATTTTAATTGGATTTAATAATTCTTGTTTTACATTCAATCTCGTTTGTTTCATGATTATGCTTATTATCTCTTTGGATATAAGTTAATGCCTCAGTCGCCTTCTTCCAGAGGCTGAGTGAGCGGAAGGATCTGGTGGATGCCATGGAATTGGAACTTCGCCAACAGGCTGATGCATTGGCCCAAGGCTGCAGGGAGTTTGTGTGCCATTATACGGGACACCCGTCGGGCATCAGTCCGGGACAGACTATTTGGGGTGGCAGCCTCCCCATGTGAGTGAGGGATATGGTGATCCCTCGGGACAGACATCGGGGGTGAGCGAGGGAGTTGGTGGTCCCTCCGTAGTGGGACAGGCTCCAGTGCCATGGGACAATTACAGTGGCCCCTCATTTTCCTTGCTTTCGAACTTGGAAGCACTACTCCTCTCTCAGAGTCAAGTCACACAGGACTGGCATTTTGCAAACATCAATCTCTCCGAGTCAATGCCCATCATCTCGTGGGCAGGACATTTCAGCCCCCTCGGAGGGCAATATCAGCTGGCTGACCCCCTGGGAGGGCAATATCCCCCGTTCTCATGCCCCCCGAAGGGGAATATCCCCCTATCGACCTGCCTAAAGGGAAATATCAGCTGGTCCCCCTCCTCCGGCCCGGCGGGCACTATCCCTCGGTCGCCCCCTTCCCATCAAGCAATATCCCGCCGGAGGACAAAATCCCCCGATCGACCCCTCAACTTATCGCAAAGGGCATCCGTTGAAGCCTCTAAAGCCAGAAAAATCCAAGCTAATCCACCAGTGCTACTTTAGTGGGGCCTTTCAAAACAAAGCATCATATAGTGTGGATTGCCCGAATGACGTGGATTACAGTTGCTCGTGAGACGAAATGTCCTCCCTAGCTCCGGGGGCTTGGTTGAGCGACAGTGTGATCTCTGCCTACGTGGAGATTCTGAGGCTAAGGAGTCAGGGCACCAGAAATTAGTATCCATGCATTTTTTTATGGATGCATTTTTTCATGGAATTCTCGTAGGTCAATAGTAGGCTTGGGTCAATGGGAGGAAGAAGAAAACCTTATGTTGATGCAGAAAAGGGGTTCGATGCTACGTGGAGGTGCCACAAAGGATGCAGTCTGAGTCAGCTTCTAGGTAGGCAATGCGGGAGACAGCAAGGACGGCGTAAGGGCTGTAGTTTGATTGAGCCGGCGACGGCATACAGCCCATCCTGCAGTTTGATTGAGTCGGCGATGGCGCTAAGCCCATACTGCCGTTTGATTGAGCCGGCAACAGCATACAACCCGTCCCGCAGTTTGATTGAGCCAGCGACGGCATATAGCCTGTCCCGCAGTTTGATTGAGTCAGCGATGGCCCTAAGCCCGTGATGGCGCTCAGCCCATGCCGCAGTTTGATTGAGCCTGTGACGGCATACAGCTTGTCCCGCAGTTTGATTGAGCCGACGATGGCGCTCAGCCCATGCCACAGGGAGGGGTCCTTGTGCTGGAGCACTACGAGCGGAGCCATAGAATGCCGCACACTCCGGAGAGTGGGTTGAAGCATGTTCCACGTCCATGGCGGGGACGCATCTTGTGGTGAACAGGTGTGGTTGCCGGGAGGCTTATAACATGGTTGTGGTGCATGGGCATGGCGACGATTGTCGCGGAGGTATACTTGGTGCCGGGGGCCCGCATCATCAGCATGGCGCAAGGGGGCGGCGACGACTGTCACAGAGAAATACTTAGTGCCGGGGGCACGCATCATCAGCATGGCGTAAGGGCGCGGCGACGACTGTCGTGGAGCAATACCTGGTGCCTGGGGCACGCATCATAAGCATGGCGCCAGGGCGCGACGACGACTGTCACGGAGCAATACCTGGTGCCTGGGGCACGCATCATCAGCATGGTGCAAGGGCGCGGTGACGACTGTCACGGAGCAATACTTGGTGATGCCGTCATGGCGATTGTGCACGATTGGTGACGAGCATCAAGTGACCATTGGCATTGAGCGTGCATTGTAGAGAGCGCGATGAGTTGGCACGGGCGATGGGGATCGCAGAGACGGCACGTGAGCGACGGGGCCTGTCACAGAGTTGTCATGCAGATGCGTGCGACGAAGGTCGTAGAGGTAGTGCGCGGGCGACGAGAGTCACAGAGTTGGAGTGCGGGCGACAAGAGTCGCAGAGCTGTCCCGCGGACGCGGGCGACGAAGGTTGCGGAGACGGTGCACGGGTGACGAGAGTCATGAAGGAGCGCGGGTGATGGAAGACACGGAGCTGTAGCATGGACGCGAGCAACAAATATGTGAGGGCGATGAGAGTCGTAGAGCCAGGCGCTGACATGAGTGACCCGGATGACTAGAGTTGTAGAAGGTGCACACTGCGGTGGCGGCGAGGGTCCGCATGGATGGTATGCACGGCGCTGGCGACGGTGCCCTGGCGACGAGCGACGAGGGTCGCGGAGACAGCCCCAGGCGATGGGCAACGAGTTGCGGAGACGGCGCCCGGGCGATGGGGAACGAGTGTTGCGGAAGGTGCGCACGACGCTGGCGACGGGGGTCGCGAAGACGGTGCCCGGCTGACGAGCGACGAGGGTTGCGGAGACAGCCCCCAGGCGATGGGCAACGAGTGTTGTGGAAGGTGCACACATCGCTGGCGACGAGGATCGATGCGGAAGGTGCGCAGGGCGTTAGCCACGGGGGTCGCGGAGACGGTGCCCGGGTGGCGAGCGACGAGGGTCAAGGAGACAGCCCCCGGGCGATGGGCAACGAGTGTTGCGGAAGGTGTGCACGGCGCTGGCGACGGGGGTTGCAGAGACGGCGCCTGGGTGACGAGCGACGAGGGTCGTGGAGACAGCCCCCAGGCGATGGCCAACGGGCCAAAGGTGTGGCGTTATGGCGGTGGAGGCTGAATGCGGTGTTGCCTTGTGAAAATGGTGGGTGCTTTTGTTAGCGTTCTGAAAATGGTGAAAATGTATTTTTCAAACCAAAAAAGCACTGAAACTAAAACAAAAAAGGGGGGAGGGTCGTGCAAAGTGGGTCCCCTAGTGGGCCCTTGAGTGCGACCACAGAATAGGTTGGGAACACTTTAAAATAGTGGGAACAGTCCAATGCGCTCCTTGCATTTCTTAATAGGGATAGTCCGGTGAGCACCCGTGATGCGGACGTGTTCCTAATAATTTTGCGGTAATAGAAACCATTGGTACTTGGTTTGCTATGAACCAACTCAAAAGATCGTATCAGTCCTCGATAATCTCCACGACGATACGAAAGATATGCCCGTGAATCATCTTTTCAAATACCAGTTGTATGCTATGGTAATCATACGATTGTTGTTTAATGCTTATTGTAATTTGAGTATTATAAATGTTAACTCGTAACTTACGCCATTTTTTATTTCTCCATAGAATCTGTTATGTGCCATGGTCCACTCTCGGTGAACTAGAAGTACCGGCGAGGTCGAAGCTTGAAGTTTGAGTGAAGAGGAAGAGGCCCAAGCAAGCTAATACCTCGTCTTCGTCTGCATGTACATGGACTATATTTGTTGGGTGAGAGCCTCAAGGCAGCCATCTGGAGCCAAGCAGAAGTTGAAGCCTTTAGATATATAATAGCTTGACAAATTTATAGAGGTTGGCCTGGAGCAGTTAGGCTTATTCTACATCTGTCTAACGACGAGAATCCGGCTCAAGATGAGGCCCAATGATGAATTTTTGTAAACCATTAATTTTTAGACAACAATTTTATTTTAAATACTAATTGAATTGAAGCTTGATTGAGACATGTATTGTGTTGTGGTGGTTTATTTATGTTGTGGTGGTTTATTTGTATGTTGTGGATTTTTGGCCCTTGTTGAGATGGGTTTGATGATGGTAAGAAAATGGTATGGTGTGGTTTTTTTGCCCATTCATTGAGACAGGCTGATGGTGGGAAAGAATATGAAGGTAATGTCTTTGCAGCTATACTGATACACCATCCGCTACATTATGTAGCTGACGGTCTACACCTCCCAAAAAAACTAAGTGTTGAAGACTGATGTTTCTGTTAGGTTGTTCGCTACATAGTGTAGCGGACAGTCTAAAGAGCCAAAAAAACTAAGTGTTGAAGACTGATGTTTCTATTAGGCTGTCTGCTACATAGTGGAGTGAACGGCCTACACCTCCCAAAAAACAAAGTCATGGCCGTCCGCTACATAGTGTAGTGGACAGTCTAAAGAACTAAAAAAAACTTAAGTGTTGAAGATTGGTGTTTCTATTAGGTCGTTCGCTACATAGTGGAGTGCACAGTCTAAAGAACCAAAAAGAACTACGTGTTGAAGACTGATGTTTCTGTTAGGCCGTCCGCTATATAGTGTAGTGGACAGTCTAAATAACCAAAAAAAACTAAGTGTTGAAGGCTGATGTTTTTGTTAGGACATAAACAACCAAAAAAGTTAAAAAAAAAAATCTAAGTGTTGAAGTCTAATGTTAGGTGCACTAAAACACCCAAAAAAGTTATAAGTGTTGAAGTCTAATGTTTCTATTGTGCCGTAATCTAGATAGTGTAGTGGACGTAGGAAAAAAAATCACACACAAAAAATGAGACTTGATGGCTCACAAAAGATTGTTACAAAAAAATTATTACAAAACATCCGGTAGGCTTGATGGCTCATAAAAGATTAGTACAATAAAAATTCATTAGACTAAAGGTCGACTGCATCTTCTTCTTCCTCATCTTCTTCCTTGTCTTGCAAACCCCCTGGACTTATCCCCGGTGCCTAGTAATGGTTCCGCTTGTCATGGTTGATCATTTTGTTGCGTAGTGCACACCTTCTCAGCTTTTTAGGTTGGGTTGCTTGTTCAATAGAGCTCTTTATCCGCGTAAATCTCTTGCGGCCTTTCGTTTGCGATATAATTGGATCCAAATGCCGGACATCATTGTCCTCTTCCTCAACCGGCTCATCATCTTCTGATCCCTGTGTAGGCTGAGTGTCAACCCCATTGCTGACTGAAGCTACTTCAAATTATTCGACGATGGGCTCTTGCTGCTCCGCTATCTCGAGGAGATTTTTATACCCAGTCACGGTAGCAGCACCCTTTACGGTTAAACGGGTAAACACTGTCACCAGATGATTATACCCCAACATCTCTGATTCTTCAAAGTCAATATATGGATGCTCCGGAGAGGCAATGGTACCGTGCAACCTGTGTGCAACCTTCATCCACCACAGTAGGATGTATTTATCAGGAATTGCCTTGATATTCTTCTAGGTGAAAAAGCGCAGAATGTGTCTGCGCAGGATATTATGGTACTCAAACTTCTTGCAAACACATGTCACTAAATCCGTGAATGTGTCATGGCTCACCGTATACATTCTGTGCAGCTTCTCAGGGACGAGGTCATTCATCGGCGAATAAACCTTGATCTCGTGTGTACACTTTTCTGCCACCTTGTCTATACTGTATCGCCCCGATTTTTGCAGCTCTACTTGGTATTGCATGAATAGCTCATTCGTCTAGACTTTTGCACCGTTCAGCTCCAACGGGGTCTCAAGCAACCTTCTCCTTTGTTTGTACATGCTTGCAAAGTCTGTAGCCCTTTCTTTCATGAATATCGAGGTAACTACTTTTTGGGCGAATAAGATGAAACTCTTCAAATTGGTAGCTGTACCCACATAACTATCAAACCAGGCATTCACAGATTCACTTCTGCCAGTTGTTTTCTTACCAGCAGAAAAATACCTTCTCGTGAAAATGTCAATCCATTGCTCTTTGAGCTCATACAAGTGTTGGAGCCACTCGTTGTCTTGTAATGAGTAATCTTGAACAAGCTTTTCCCATCTCTTTTCAAATTCCTCAATCGTTAATGACTTAAGAACGCACTTGTCAAAATCTTGTTTAAACTCTGGATACTTTGCATACGCGTGATTCAAACGTTCAGGGTATTTGTTACTTATGTGCCAGGTGCCCAAGTTGTGTCGAGTATCTGGGAAGATAGTAGCAATAGCCTTTTTCATTGCCAAATCTTCATCAGTGATGATAACTTTAGGTGCTTTGAAGTTCATTGCTTTCAGCCATGCCCTAAACAACCATACAAAAGAACTCTCGCTCTCGTCCCTTAACAAAGCGAACCCGAATATGATGGAGTGGTAATGATGAGTGACACCTGTGAAAGGAGCGAACGACATTGAGTACTTGTTGGTACGGTATGTGGTGTTGAAAGTCACGTCATCTCCAAAATGCTTATAAGCAAGCCTCGAACGACCGCCGGCCCAAAAAATTGTGGAAACTCGATGCTCGTCTTCAAGTTTATAATCGAAGGTAAAGTGCAGGACCTTTATCTACATTCGCTTTAATAGGCTCATTGTGGATTGAGCATCATTAAGGTCATACACGGCTTGTCTTTAGGTTCAGACCGCGTTACGAACGTCTGTCGTGTTAATGTTTAGATTCTGAATTCCCCCAGCCTATTCAGCAAGAACATTAACAATAGCCTGTTCAGCAAGAACATTAATAATGTCAGTTGGTCCTATCCGCGCATTGCTCATTGTGTGAATCAAGCTCGTTGCAACCTTACCTATCTTCTTGTATTGATGCATCTAACTCACCTTAGAAGGGGTTACTAACGAGTGATTGTGTGCCAATTCCAAGCTAGTAATAAGCCAATCATCTTGCTTGGGTTTATGGCTTAAGAACATCTTGACCTGTCAATTCGTGCTCACAAAGTAGTCCCGTCTTCTCCATGCATATCCTATTTCATCATCACTGCCATCATTATCGACGTGTGTCTCATTTTGTAGTGGGTGTCTACTCCTATGTCACTCGTATAAGCGAGAGCATATTTTTTTGTTATGTTGCTTGTTCTTGTAATCTTTATTCTAATGCCAAATCTAACCCTCAACGAATACACTCAAAAACATCCTTCGGCTTCTTCTAATGTTTTGAAACGTTTGTCCTAGATACGGATCACTAGCATCTACTGGGGTGTTGGAGCTTGAAACGAAATCGGACATTGTGAAACAAAACCTATGTAGAAATAGATTATGCTTAACTATCAAATAGCGTTTCTTGAACATAATGAATAGACCAATTTAACATGATAGATATGCCAAACATAATCTCAAAATTATCTCCAGTTAACAATTATTAATTTCTTGAACATAACAAAGTGAAATTACTAAGATAAATAGACAAATTTAGCATGCCAAAATACAACAAACATAATCTCAAAAAATTTGAATTTAACTATAATAAATTGTCTGAAGTTAATAAATTAATTTCTTGAACATCACAAATTAAAATTACTTTGATAAATACAACAAACATAAACCCAAAAAAATCTACATACCATCCAAAAAAAAAAACTTCATCATTCAACCCATAAAGAAAACTTCACCATTCACAAACTTACCTTGCTTGAAGCAAGTGTTACTTGAAGCATGAAGGGAACTGAAAATGGAAGCAAGTGGATCTCAAGTAGATGAAAATGGAAAAAGAGATAGGAATCAAGGCACATTTTGGGTTATATCTGCCAAGTGATCCGCCACACTGTGTAGCGAATGACAGTCGTGGGGACAAGATGTGACATGTGGACATGATGTGGACTGATGTGACATTTGTCTGGCAAAAAGTCGTCCGCTACACATTGTAACATACTATTTTTTGCCTGAGAATTGTCAGGGTCAAAAAGTTATCCGCTATACAGTGTAGCGGACGACATAGGAGGGGCAGTTTGGTAAAAAAATCATGTTCGCTACACTGTGTAGTAGACGGATGACAAATTTTTTTTAAAGAAAGATTTGGGCCGTCCATCCTGAAAAAGGATGAACGGCCAGATCACGGTGGCAACTTCTCCTATTTTGCCCGCACAGTTAACGGATTAGCTCCCATATATATATATATATATATATATATATATATATATATATATATATATATATATATATATATATATATATATATATATATATATATATATATATATATATATATGGGAAGAACCGAATGGATTCTTGTTGGGATGGTATAATATAAGAATCTAAAACAACAAGGAAGGAGAAACTAATTAGGGTTTCGTATTTAGCATGGTTCCAATGTGCGTGGGTGTGTGTTTCAGTGTGTATTTATCAGTTATGGTGAATTGATTCGAATGGTATGTGTTCAATTGGGTGTAATGATGTAAACTAAATGGATTAGGGCATGAATTGGATGTACTATAATGTGTTTAATGGATTAAGATGAGATATTGAGGGATCCATGCTTGATTGTGAGATGAGAATAACCAGATATTGAGCTGATTGAACGAGGAAGAAGACATGTGTGTGCTCAAGGTGTGATAGTGTGTGTTCGAATTTGAGAAGTAGATGTAATCGTTACTAAAAGTGAAGATTTAATAAACAGCTTCTAATATGAATTTTTAAAATATTAGGGCCCAATTTAGCCGAAGTACAAAGAAAAGTAACTCAGTTATTTTTAAAAGATCTACATCGTGGAAAATTTTCAAATTTTTCTAAGATTCAGAAGGGAGTTAACGATTATGGTGATTTTTGAATTTACAAAAAAATTAGAAATATTAAACTAGCACGGTTTTGCGCAAAATTTTTTATGAGAACCCTAGGATGCTGAGAAGTTTCATTTCCCAAAAATTTGGGTCATTCTGAAGTCATTAGCTATTTTGAACTGGCTTTTAAGCATTCGGTTCGAATACCGATTCAGAATTTTTGAGCAAAACTTTTTAATTTTTTAACTCAAAGTTGACTTCGACACGCTTAAAATAGTGTTTAAAGCGGTTTTGAGATTTTTATGAGGCCAGAACCCTTAAGAGATATTTTGGTAATTTGTCGCCCAAAGGGAATATTTTGGTAATTTTTCTATAAATTCTCCGAATGACTTTTTAGTTCGGGAAGGGGTGTAAGACACATGAAAAGTTGTTTTAAAATAGTTTTGATATGTTCGTTGGGGCGATTGCGCCAGGGGGTGTTTTGGTAATTTTGCATAAGTTGGGGGGTGGTGTTGTGCTAATTTTTCCCTTTGAAATTTTTTGAGGGACTATTTGGACTATAAATGATGTAGTTCATCTAAAAAGTAGTTTCAAAGTAGTTTTGGGGTGTTGGTGATGTAGCGGCCATAGGGGGTATTTTGATAATTTGCCACGTTAGTGCTAAATTTCTTAAAACACGTGTTATTAAGCGTCCAAAATGGTGAAAGTGAGGAATGGTGTTAATACGTTGAAAATGAAACGGTTGTTGTCACTAATGCGTCGATAAGGCTGGGTTAAGGATCCTGTTATTGGATCGGGTTAACTAGCTGTCATAAAACGCTATCAGCGGTTAAATGGGAAGGAGTAGAATAATGAGTGCGTATATGTTGAATAATGTCTAATGAGCAGAGTATTATTTGACTAGGTGGTACAGCTCGTTGCGATCAGAGATTGCGAGTTGCTTTGGCTACAAGCTAATGATAGTAAGGACAATGCGGTTCTATTATGCTAATTCATTATTTCGATTAGCATACCATATTGATGGCATTTTGTTAGACTCATGTGGTTATGATTTGACACTGGTAGTTATTGTGACCGGTATTCATTGATTTTGAATTACGTTGTTGAGGACTTAAGATTGAATAATTTTCCTTAGACGACCCCGTTGATGAAGTATGGTAAGAATAATTCGTGTTCTAGTATGCTATGATTCGATTCGATTAGCATACTTGACGTTGGTGATGATATTGCGTAGAGATAGCCGATATCTCTCCTGTTTGAGAACATCATTGAGGACTTATGGCAAACTTCTCTCAAGTCCGCCTTGTTGTTGCATGTTGTTGTGAATGTCGGCACTTATTGGTCGTTGACATTTCTCTTTTGCAAGAACGTTGTTGAGGGCTCGCAGTAAACTTCTCCCAAGTTCATCCTGTTGATGATGTTACGTTGAACTCTTGTTGTCAGGTCTAAACACCGGTTGATCTTTTCATGCAGTAGTCCTTGTCGAGCTGTGTTGTTGAGGACATAAGGTGAAAAAAATTTCCCTTAGTCCGTCCCGTTGAAGAAGTCATGCTGCTTGGCTGTAAGATGGTTAGGGAAAGCACTCTAGATGAGTTCCCTGCTCATTGACAATGTCTTTTCTATATACTTGAGACCGAGATGAACATCCCACAAAATGGGACATCAGTATGAGGAAGATGGCTTATGAAGTATGATAACTGGCCAAAGAGGATGGATGTCGCTTGAGCAAAGACTGTCGTGTTTGGTCGAGTCCAGTCCGTCGTGTCCACATTGCAATGCATTTGATTTTATTTTGGTGTGGATGATTTTAATGATTTGTATTTCCATGATGTTTATCTTTACAACCTTGGATTTTGGGTCCACTTGCATAGTCAGTCAGTCAGTGAGTTTAGTCCATGAAATGAAACGAGTAAATTTTTTTAGTTTTATGTAATAAAAATGTGATCGGGGGAAGGAAAATACTCTAGACCATTCTATTATTAACTAACACAAATAGCAATATACATACCTCATGAGTGCGCTTTCCTAGAAGAATTAGGAACTCTTTATGAAGGATCCACGACACAAGTGACTTGAGAATATATAGAAATGAATATAAGATGCTAATTTCTCTTAAGAATTGATTTATTATTTTATTGGAAATTGTACGGAAGCACTAGGGACAAAAAGTTTGTCCTTTGAAAATTTATCCCAAAGACCCTTTTATATAGGTCTAGGGCATAGAGTTGTCAAACGGGCCGGGCGGCCCGCAGCCCGAAAAAAGCCAAGGCTGGCCCGACCCTTGCATGAACAGTACAAGCCCGAAAAAAATGGGCTTAGGGCCTGGGCTTGGACCAGGCCGAACAAATCTGGGGAAAAGCCCGGGCCAGGCCCGGCCAGGAAAAGCCCGGGTCAAGCCCGGCCCGAAAAGAGGCCGGGGTTTGGCCCGGTTTGGCCCGAATTGCAGGCCCGGGCTTGGCCCGGTTCGGGGCCCGATTCTGGCCCGATTTCGGCCCCCCTCAGCAGGCCCACCTGTTTGAAATTTTGGTTTTTCCCCCCTTTTCCCCCAACGGATTTATTCCCCATTCCTTTCCAAAATTCCATTTTACCCCCCCCAACAGCAATATAACGGCTAGTTTGGGGGGTATTTTAGTCTAACTTAATTTTTCCAACTCCTTTAAAGGTTTTTACACTCTTACCCTCCCCAACAACTATAAACGGATAGTTTTTAGGGGTATTTTGGTCTTTTGTGAAGTTTCTAAAATCTATAAATTCACACCATTTCTCTCTAATTTTTCACACCAATCTTCTTACTCTCTCTTATCTAAACATTCTACATTTCTACAAGCTTTGCTACTATTTTCCTCTCCAATTACTACTCTTGCTAATTACTACTAGTATTTACTAATTAGTACTCTTGTAATTATTACTCTTGTTTACTAATTACTACTCTTGCTAAATTCTAATTACTAACTACTCCTCTTATTAATTTGTTACTCTCTAATTCTTTTGTTTAGTAATTAGTAATTAGTGAATTTTTATTTATTAATTACTATTACTAAATTCTTTTTAATTACTAACTCTCTCCAAATTTGATCAGAATTACCCTCAGTGATTCATTTGTTACTCTTTCATTCTTTTAATTGTTATTTCTTATTACTAATTACTGCTCTTATACTTGTGTATTTAGTTACTCTTACGAATTTTGATTTCCAATCTAGTAAAAAAGTTTAGCGTGAAATATGGCTGGATTATTGAAGAAACTGAAGCGTGGATCATCATCACGAAAAACATCATCATCATCGCAAGCACCACCACCAGCACAAGCGCCAGCGCCACGGCCATCACAAACACCAATCCAAGCACCAACACAACCATTCGTTCCTGGACGAATGAGTACAGGCTGTATGATAGATACCCAAGCCAATTGGGAGTTCAATCAAAACATTCCAGATTTTGAATACACGCCTGATGAAGACCCCCCGCATTATAGTCAAGGACGCAGCTCGGTTGGCGAAGCTACTACTCCGTGGCATAATCTCAACCCTATGCCTGGTCATGATGAAGAAGGGCCGAGCAATGCCTCCGGTAATGAGCCAGAAGTCCAAAAGGAAAAAAAAAAGAAAGCCGAGTGTTGGAATCATTTTGATGAAGTTACGGTGGACGGCATCCGAAAAGCTCGATGTAAGTACTGCGCTAAATTATTTTCGTCTGGTAGTGGTAATGGACATCTTAACAGGCATTACCCTCAGTGTGCACCTCGACAAGGCCACGTCGAACCTACCCAAACGCAGTTATCTTTTGACGGTAAGTTATTTGTTTATAATCAGCGAGAGCAAAGAGACGGTCTCGCTGAATTTGTTATTCACGATGAACAAGCCTTTTCTTTTGCCGATAATCCTAAGCACTCTAGATATATGAACACATACGTTCAACCTTTGTACAAAAAGGTTCATAGAAACACAACTAGATCCGATGCACTCCGACAGTACAATGCTGCTAAAGCACGCCTTATCGATTATTTCGATAAATTTGACGGTAAAGTTAGTCTTACTTCTGATATTTGGCAATCTCCATTTACTTTTGTTAGTTATACTTGTGTGACGGCCCATTGGATTGATGCAGATTGGGTTATGCACAAGAGAATCATCGCTTTCGAGCTCTTTCCTTTTCCGCATGATGGAATGAACATTGCTACTCTTATATTAAAAGCATGTACCACATTTAAATTAAAGGATAAGATTATGAGTATTAGTTTTGATAATGCTTCTAACAATACAGCTGCTGTTGATGCTTTACAGGAGAGCCTCAAACCTGTACTTTCTGGTCAATTATTTCATGTTCGTTGTGTTTGTCATATAATTAATTTAATTGTTCAAGATGGTTTAGCTGCTGCAGGAGATATTCTTGTCAAAATGAGGGGTATGACAGCGTATGTTAATAGTTCGAGTCCGAGAACACAACAATTTAAAACGTTGTGTGTTGAATATAATATGCCTCGCAGGAGAGCAGTTACAGATGTGGTCCACAGGTGGAACTCTACATACCATATGCTTTTACACATTCTGGCATACCGAGAAGTCTATACGCATTTTCTACTAACCCAGTTCCCAGCCGGCTTGCCAACTCAAGAGGAATGGCAGATGGCCACATACCTAGCTGAATTTTTGGAGGTATTCTACACGTCTACCAATTTATTGTCTGGTACGTACTATCCCACCTCTCCTCTCGCTGTAATAGAAATTCTCAAGATGGCTACAATGTTAACAAAATGGAGATATATAGGACCCTTTAAGGAAATAGTAAAAGTGATGGATAAAAAGTTTAATAAATATTGGAGTGAACTGCCTGCTGTTTTTTCTGTGGCTACTTGTTTAGATCCTAGGTTAAAGTTGCATGGCGTGAACGTCTCGATACAAGAGATATCGAGATTAATGTGCTACACAGTAGAGGAGACAACCGCACTCACAGCAAAAGTGAGCAAGAGGTTTGAGGAACTGTTCAACCTCTATCGTAATTCTGCTGACGTGCGCGGGCGAGCTACATCATCCACTGTTGAGAGGTATTATGCGCCATACCTTAAGGGCTTTGAACATCTAGTAGCAAGACAACTACCAGGTGAAGGTACTTCTAATTCGGCAGGTTCGTCTACTTTTTCCTCTTTTAATGAGATTGGTGTATATGCAAATACTGATCATTATTCTGATTTATCAATGCAAGAACAGGTTAATTTTAATTTGTTAAATTTTTGGAAACAAAATCAAAACATGTATAAAACTTTATCCCAAATTGCACGGGATGTACTGCCAGTGCAAGCCTCCACGGTTGCTTCAGAGTCGGCATTTTCAGCCAGCGGGAGGGTTTTGGATGACAGGAGGAGTCGTCTTAACCCCGAGTCGCTCGAGCTATGTGTATGTTGGAAGGATTATCTTGATGCGAAATACCGCGAGCAAGATAAACCGATTGATGATAGGAAGAGCAGTGACTCGGATATTGAAGTACTTCCGGATGATTAGGTAATTTCTTTTTATTTTCCTTCTCTTAAGGGCCCAAAGAATTTTGGTGGCCTTTCATGAAGAGGGATATATAAAAGTTTGTATCCCAATGTTTGACCTGCTAACAGGTAAAAGTGGATTATAAGAAGATCGCCAGGTAGTGGCAACCACTCTTTGCACCTGAGTGGAAGTGGAAGCACATTACAATGAATTTTGGTGTTAAGATTACCACGAACAACTAAGGGATATATGTATATCTAGGTTGTAGTGGATAGGTTGACTAAGACGTTTCGATTTATTTTACCTAGAAACAATATTTTTCTGAACGACTTGCTTAAACTTATGTTAAGCAAGGGGTTAGTTGTTATGGAGTTCCAGTAACTATTGTGTCCAGTAGAGACGCAAGGTTCATCTCCAGAATTTTTAAATAAGTGAGTTAACCATGGGGGAGGCCTTTACCTCTGATGGATGGCCAGTCGGGACGTGCGGTATAAATATTACAAGAGTGTTGAAAGCCTGCATTATTTATCTTTGCAGAGCATTGGGATGAGCAGATATCCTTACTTGAAAATGTTGCATGTTGATTTATTAGAATCAATTTGGAGAAATAAAGACTATTTTCGCACGAGACTCTGCAAAGAAATATAAAACAAAGTGATTATCCAAGAGAGAAATCTTACTACGCAGAATTAGCAGAAAAGTTATGCTGACAAGAGGTGTAGGATGTTGGAGTTTGAAGTAGGTGACCTAATACCTCTAAAGGTGTCATCGTGGAAGGGAATCAAGTGATTCAGAAAATGGAGAAAGTTAGGTCCGAGGTTCAACGGACTGTTTAAAATCCTATCTAGGATCGAGAAGATAACATACATGCTTGATCTAAATAGGGATCGAGTTGCTTGCATGAAGTGCATCGCGTTCAATGTTGAGGGTGTATGATCCCGACCCTACACATGGGATCCAAGAGATACAGGTTGAAATACGAGATAATATTTCATACTAGGAGCACACATAGAAGTGATGGATAAAGAGAGGAATAGGTGTTATATTAATGTAGGTGGTTAAAGTTGACCGGAAGAAAATCATGCGGTAGAGGAAGCTACCTTGAAACCCGAGGCGCTATTGCGGTAATGATGTCTGCATCTAGTTGCAGAATGAGGTTTGTCCCTATTTCGAGGACGAAATTTATTTAAGGGGGAAGGATGTAATACCCTTATTTAATCTAACCAAAAATTAGATTAATCGAGGGCATTTTTTCTATTGATAATATTATTTTTATTGATAATCGGCTTATTAGAATAAAATGGGAGGTTAGTTTGGCCTGCAGGTTCAAAATATAATTTTTAAAAGTTAGGGGCAAGAGTAGAATTTTTGAAACTTTCGGGGTCATTTTGTAAATTCTAGAATTTGAGGGGCTTTTTTGTAATTTTTGAAAACTTAGCCTTATGTGTCAATTTTCAGAAGTCCCGGATAAGGAGATGCCACCTCCTGCTAAGCTTAGATTGACTAAGCAACTTAAAAGATTTAATATTGGGTCTTGGGGATTAAGGAGTTTGAATAAGAAGAAAAGAAAACAAAAAGAGAAAAGGAGAGAAGCAGACTAAGAAACAAGAAAAAGAGAGGACGGAAGCAAACAGAGAGAGAAACAAAAAAAGAGAGGAAGAAGAAGAAGCTCGGCTGTGGGAAAAGAAAAATCACAGAAAGGAGGAAGCTTGAAGCGGTAAGACTCTCAATTTTATTCTTGTATTTCAGTGTGTAATTCTAGAGTTTAGTATGTGTTTTAGTGTTATGTGTGTGGGTATAGTGAGGGTGTAAGTGTGAAATGGGTGAGGTTTGTGCACCTGTTAGTGTAGCCGAAGGGGTGCCCTTACATGAAATGATGGGTGTCGTGTACAAGGGTGAGGGCTGCTGTGTATGCGTTCTGTGTGAATAAGTGCACAACTTTGATACACGGTGCTGTGTGTGTTGATGGGGTGCGAATGTGTATATTTGCGGAAAAAGGTGGTGGTGCAGAGTGTGGTGTAATGCAAGGGAAAAGGGAGAGGGAAAGGAAGAAGGCAGCAGCCAGTGCTGCTGTCGTGTGGGTGCAGGGGACGTGGTGATGGAGGAAGAAAGGAGGGGGAAGGTAGCATAGAGGTAGGGAAGGTGTAGATAGAGTTTGTGTGTGTGTTTGTGAGAGAGGTGGGTGTTGTGGGATACTGCAGTGTGGGTTCTAAGCAACTGTGTGTGTGGGTGTGTTACGGATAGATGTAGTGTGTGTGTGTGTGTGTAATGGTGTAAATATGTGTGTAATGGTTCGTTTTAATGGGATTAAAGAGGTTGTTAGAGGTTATGGGATAATGGTGGTGTAGTTGTGTGGGTGTGCGTGAGTTGAAGGTAGGAAATGAAGCTTTGGCTGAGAGAGAGAGAGGTTGAAGAAGGTTTGTGTGTTGAAGGTGAGGTAGTGTGTGTGCTGATGTGAATAGTGATTGTTTTGTCACTAAAGATGGGAATTAAGTAATCAGTTTAAAATTTGAATTCTTAAAAATAGTTACGTTCAATTTGAGCCAAAGTGCAAAAGAGAGACCCTAGTTATTTTTAGGAGACCTGTAGCGAGATCAGGAAAGGGGGTGAACGGATGCCGGAAGTTTGAAACTTTATGGTGAAATTTAAAATATCAAACAAACACGGTTTTGCGCAAAACTTTTATGAGGACTCTGGGATACTGAGAAGTTATATTTTCCAAGATTTTGGGTCATTCCAAAGTCGTTAGCTATTTTTGGCCGAACGGGCTTTTAAGCGCTCGGTCCGAACATCGGTTCGGGATTTTTGGGCAAAAATTTATAAAATACTTTTTAGCTTAAGAATGAATTCAGGAGGCTTAAAATATTATTTTAAAGCACTTTTGAGATTTGCTGAGGCCAAGAACCCTCAGGGATATTTTGGTAATTTGCCACCCGAAGAGGGGTATTTTGGTAATTTTCCTGGTAAAATTTTTTAAAGGACTTTTTAGTCTAGAAAAGGTTGTAAAACACCTAAAAGGTTATTTTGAAGCTGATTCGGGGCGTTGCGGTGATAGTGAACCCCCGGGGGCATTTCAGTAATTTGCCCCCCAGACGGTGATATTTTGATAATTTCACATAAGCTGTGTGGGGTGTTTTGGTAATTTTTCCCTTTAAAGTTTTTAAGGGACTATTTGAGCTATAAATGATGTAGTACATCCAAAAAGTAGTTTTAAAGCGGTTTTGGGGTGTTGGTGATGTAGCGGCCATAGGGGGTATTTTGGTAATTTGTCATGTTGGAGCTAAATTTTTGAGAAGGCACATAATTTAGCGTTCAGAGGGGTGGAAAGCGAGGAATAGTGGTAGTATGTCTAAAGTGAGGGTTGTTATTAATAATATGTCGGGAAGGCTAGATTAAGGATCCGATTATCGGATCGAATTAACTAGCTATCGTAAGATGCTATGAACGGTTAAGTGGGAAGGGGTAGATCGGATCGAATTAACTAGCTATTGTAAGATGCTATGAGCGGTTAAGTGGGAAGGGGTAGAATAAGGAGTGCGTATATGTTGAATGATGACTAACGAGCAGGATATGATTTGGCTAGGTGATGCAGCTCGTTGCGATCAGAGATTATGAGTTGCTTCGGCTATAAGCTAATTAGGTAAGGATAATGCGGTTCTGTTATGCTAATTCATTGTTTGGTTAGCATACCATGTCAATCACGTTTATGTTCTACTCTTACTGTTATGAGTTGACACCGATAATCATTGTGGCCGGTATACGTATATTTGAATTGTGCTGTTGAGGGCTTAGGGTAGAATAACTCCCTTAGTCCACCTTGTTGATAGAATTTAATGAAGATGATGTGTCTCCTGGTATGCTATGATTCGATTCAATTAGCATACCCAAAGTTGATGATGATGATGTTGCGTAGGCGTTATTGTGTGGTTGTTGTGAGATGTCGGCAGTCATTGATAGCCAATATCTCTTCTCTTTGAGAACACCATTGAGGACTTGTGAGAAACTTCTCCCGAGTCCGCCCTATCATTGATGATGATGCTGTTGAGGTCGTTGTGTGTTGTTGTGAAATGTCGGCACTTATTGGTAGTCGACATTTCTCTTATGTAAGGACGTTGTTGAGGGCTTGCAGTAATCTTCTCCCAAGTCCGCCCTGTTGATTATGTCACGTTGAACTCTTGTTATTATGTCTGAACACCGGTTGATATGTTAATCCGGTATTCCTTGTTGAGCCGTGTTGTTGAGGACGTAAGGGGAAATAAATTCCCTTAGTCCGCCCTGTTGATAGAATTTAGTGAGGATGATGGGTGTCCTAGAAAGCTATGATTCAATTTGATTAGCATACCTGAAGTGGATGATGATGTTATGTAGGGTTTATCGTGTGGTTGTTGTGAGATGTCTGCAGATATTGATAGCCGATATCTCTTCTCTTTGAGAATACCATTGAGGACGTGTGACAACTTCTCCCGAGTCCGCCCTACTTTTGTTTCTTCACGGACTTAGATCTGGAACTAATCCGTTTGGCTTACTCTTAGAAAAAGAGTTATACACCCTGCTCGGGCAGAGTGTTCGGCCATCATTCTACTCGGGCTCGGCCATCATTTTGCTTGGGCATAATGTTTTGGCTAAGTTCGTAGCACTTTACACAATGCTTAAAAATAACTTTATTGCTCGAGAAAAAAGATGAAGTTTACACTGGATTGCTTGACAACCCATTATTTCAGAAAAAGCTACTAAAGACTGTTTTTAAAAAATGGGGGTTTTGATGAGGTCTGGCCCCTTATCCCCTCAAAAAGAAGCATCTTGCCTCAGGGCAAGATGCTACAGGTAATACTTGCGCAAGTTCTCAATATTTCAAATGCGAGGGAAGGTGTCTACTGATAGTGTTCCCAGTGTATAGGCGCCCGACTTGAGCACCTTTATAACACGATATGGTCCTTCCCAATTTGGAGATAACTTTCCCGTCGCTGCCTTTGGGTCAGACACTTCTAACTTGTACAGGACCAAATCTCCTTCATTAAATTGCTTGGACCGAACTCTCTGATTGTAGTAACGTGCAACTCGTTGTTTTATAACAACAGATCGTTCATGGGCTTGAGTTCAAGCTTCTTCTACCAAATCAAGATTTGCTCGGAGTCCACCTTCGTTGTTTACTTCATTAAAGTGCAAGGCCTGCATCGTTCGAACTCATATCTCAACTGGCAACATTGCTTTTGTTCCATAGCAGAGTAAGAAAGGTGTTTCTCCAGTGACCGAGTGTGGAGTTGTTTGGTACGACCACAACACCTTGGGGAGCTCATCAACCCATGTGCCTTTAGATTCATCCAATTTTTTCTTCAATCCATGTAAGATGCTACGGTTCATGTTTTCAGTCTGACCATTGAATTACGGATGGGCTACAGAAGTGAACCTCAAATCGATCGAAAGATTCGTGCAAAAGGTTCAGAAGTTGTTGTTGTCAAACTGCTTTCCATTATCAACAACTAAAGCTCTTGGTACTCCAAAATGGCACACGACATTTTTCCAAAAGAAATCTTCACATTTTGCTGAAGTAATGGTGGCCAGAGATTCTGCTTCAGTCCATTTGGTGAAGTAATCTATTGCCGCAATCACAAATCGTCGTTGTCCGGATGCCATGGGAAAAGGGCCTAGTAGATCCATTCCCCATATTGAAAAAGGAATTGGGGAAACAACTGGACTCAAATGAGCGACTGCTGTATGTGTTACCGGGGAAAACTTTTGACATTTGTCGCACCTCCATGTGAATTTGATGGCGTCCTTTTGTATAGTAGGCCAATAATATCCTTGTCTTAATATTTTCTAGGCCAATGTCCTTCCTCCAAGATGTTGACCGCATATCCATTCATGTACCTCTTGCAATGCATATAAGGATTCTGATGGGCGTAAGCATCTGAGGTAAGGAAGGCCAAAGGATTTTTTGTATAGAACCCCATCCACCAATGCATATCGAGCAGCTTTGACACAAAGGTTCCTCGCCTCATGTCTTTTACTTGGTAATTCCCCTGTGGACATGTATTTGATGATCATGTCCATCCAATAGGGTTCTTGATCTATAATTCCAATCTCAGTTGGAGAACTGATACTGTGCTCTTTGAGGAACTCAAGGTAAACCGAGCTTCGGACGTCTATTACTTCGGCAGAAGCAAGCCTTGATAATGTATCTGCCTGAGTATTCTGATCTCAGGGAATTTGACGAATGGTGAAGTTCTTAAACTTCAAAGCTGATGTCTTAACTAATTGGAGATATTGAGCCATTCTTTCGTCCCTGGCCTCGTAATCTCCTAAGACATGATTGACCACCAGTTGGGAATCGCTATGAACTGATCGAGAGTCCACCTTTAGAACGTGTGCTAGCCTTATCCCTACGAGGAGGGCCTCATACTCTGCTTCATTATTTGAGGCTTGAAATCCAAAGCAAAGTGCGTACTCGACAACAAAACCTTCTGGACTAATAAGAATGATTTCGGCTCCACTGCTACCTATGGCTGAAGAGCTATCTACATAAAGATTCCAAGGGTCTGAACCTCAGAAATTGCCAACTGATGGGGGTCTTCAGGAGATGTACACTCGACAATAAAGTGTGTTAACGCTTGAGCTTTAATTGCAGTGCGAGGTTTATATTGGATATCGAATTTCCCCAACTCGACGGACCAATTTACCAATCTTCCTGATACCTCGGGGCTCAGTAAAACCTTTCTAAGTGGTTGGTCCGTCAGAACGACAATGGTATGAGACTGGAAATATGGTCGTAGACGCCTAGCTGATATGATAAGGACTAGTGCAATCTTGTCGATCTTCGGATATCTTGTCTCTACATCTTGTAAGACTTTGCTGACATAATAGATGGGTTTCTAGACTCCATCCTCCTCTCTGACTAAAACAGTGCTGACTGTGACTTCAGTGATCGAGAGGTACAGAAATAAGTCTTCTCCGGGAAGTGGTTTTGAAGCAGGGGCGGGGCGGAGAAGTCAAGTATGTTTTGAGTTCTTTGAACGATTTTTGACAATCATCCATCTAGGCAAAATTCTTTGCTTTTCTGATGGCTTTGAAGAATGGCAAGCATCGTTCAGCTGATCAAGCCATGAATCTTCCCAAGGCTGCAACCCTTCTTGCACTTGTTCGATGGTTTTTGAGGAGGTCATGATTTGAATGGCCTTGATATTTTCTAGGTTTGCCTCAATTCCTCTTTGAGAAACCATAAACCCCAAAAATTTCCCCGATGTAACTCTGAAAGCACATTTGAGCGGGTTCAACTTCATTTTATACTTTTGAAGGATGTCGAAAGCTTCTTTCAAGTCTTTGATGTGGAATTCAGATTTTATACTTTTGACAAGCATATCGTCGACATAGATCTCCATGTTCTTTCCGATCAAGTCTCGAAAGATCATGTTCACCAGGTGTTGGTAAGTTGCCCTGACGTTCTTGAGTCCAAAGGACATTACTTTATAACTGTATAACCCTCTCTCCGTGATGAATGAAGTTTTAGAGACGTCATCTTCATGTATCATGATCTGGTTATATCCAGAATATGCATCCATAAAACTGAGCATCTCGTGACCCAAAGTAGCATCAATAAGAAGGTCGATCCGTGGAAGTGGGTAGCTATCCTTCGGGTATGCTTTGTTAAGATTTGTGTAATCAATACAAATTTGCCATATGTCGCCTGGTTTCGAAACCATGACAACATTGGCGATCCAATCCGGGTAGTAGATCTCTTCAATAAAATTGGCAGTTAGAAGTTTATCTACCTCTTATTCAATCTTCTCCTGTCTTTGTGGCACAAAAGTTCTCTTCTTCTGCTTGACAGGTTTTTTTGGATGGATCGACATTTAACCTGTGGGTGATGACCTCTAGATCAATTCCAGACATGTCTGCGGCTGTCCATGCAAAGACATTTGCATAGGTTCTCAGTAGGTTCACTCTCGAGCTTGGTGTCGTCCTTAAGATTCGAACCTATCCGAACTGTCCTGTTTTCCTTTCCAAGATATACTTCAATGCTTACCAGCTCTTCAACTAGTTTTTCCCTTTGCATCTTTGTATCTTCTCGGAGGTCTTCGATAATGAGTGCTTCCTTGTTCTTCAATCGACACGAAGCCATGTAGCACTGACGAGTTGTAGTCTGGTCTCCTTTCACCTCTCCAACCCCGTGCTCTGTGGGGAACTTCATCTTGAGGTGGTAAGTCGACACCACAGCCTGTAACGGATTGAGTGCTGGTCGTCCTAATATGCCGTTGTATGCAGAGGGGACCTTCACCACCACAAAATCAAGCATGAAGTTGGCTTGCATCGGAGGTGTGATGACTGCAACTGGGAGTGCGATAATGCCTTTGACTGTAACTGGCTGGTTGGAGAATCCATACAACGGCGTATCCATCTTTCAAAGATGGTCTGTCAGAATGTTCATCTTTTTGAATGCATCGTAAAATAAAACTTCAGCAAAACTCCCGTTATCAACCAAAACACGCTTTACATCGAAGTTCCCAGCCTTGATAGTGATAATTAATGGATCATCATGAGGAGTCTTTACAGAAAAAGGTGATTGTAGCCAGGGGTACTGTCTTCTGTTTCTTCTTTGGAGGTTGACTCGTCACACACACTTCTCTGGCATATGCTTTCGAGCCTGTCCTGACGATCCTCCTACGGCTAATCCCCCAGATATGTTTTTGATCGTACCCGCATGCTCTTCTCGATCTTCTCTCCTTCTATTTCTGGAGGTGTCTATTGTTGTCCTTCTTTGTGAGCTACAAACTTTCGCAATTGGCCACGTTTGATAAGGGCTTCGATTGCTCGCTTGAGTGACCCGCAATTGTCAGTTGAGTGGCCATGATTGTTGTGAAAGTGACACCATAAATCTTTGTTTCGTTTGTTTGGCTGAGATCTCATCTTTTCGAGCCACTGGAGAGTTTTGTTGTCTTTGATCTCGTGAAGTATCTGTGATGGTTTGGCATTGAGGGGTGTCAAATTTTCCAAGGCAAATGGGTCTTTGGGCAGCTGTTCATCTCGTTTAGAATGTTTTGTTGACTTTCCCCCCTGGGGATTTAATTCCCGAGATCATTTCTTCTGCTCTTCCCTCCCCTCTCCACGTCGTCCTCTGTGTGTCTCCAGGTATTCTTCAGCTTAAATGTATTTGTTGGCCTTCTCGAGAAGGGCCTTCATATTACCTGGAGGACTTTTGTTAACAGAGAATGTGAACTTGGATGTTGCTTTGTGGCCTCGGAGGAATGCAGTATACTTTACGGATTCGTCCAGGTTATCAATTCCCAAAGTGGCCGCGTTGAATCTTTCGAGAAAGCATGCCAAAGACTCATTTTTCTCCTGCACAATGTTAAGCAGACTCACCGAGTTTTTCCTTTGGGAGTGACTGCTTACAAAGTGTTTCTGAAAGAGATCCAATAATTGGCTGAAGGTGCATGTGCAGCCTTCCTCAGTGTGGTAGGAAAGGCTCTGCACATGACAGTATCCGAGACCTGAAAGAGTAGCATGTTTGTTTCAAACTGGTAAACATGTTCTCTCGATCCCCAATTTTGTCGTAGAGGTCACATTGAGGCATTAAAAAATTAGGAGGTAGCTTTGCTTTGATGGCCTCGGATAACGGATATCCAGATTCTTCCCCCGGGGGAGATCGTTCTGGAGATGGATATCTAGAGACAATCTTCCAGGAGTCTCATTCTAGGGAACAAAACTCAGGCATCATTTTTCTGTGGATAGATCTTCGAGGGGTCTCAGCTCTAGCGACCTGTTCGGGAGAGGAGTTGGTGCTGTCTTCGACTGATGGATCACGACGATATCATGATCTGCTCATGGTCATGTGTTCTCTGCCCTTCTCCTTAGGATTGAATGTCAGATCGGCCGCTGATCTCTATTTGCAGCCGTAGCTTGATATGGAGGTAAGACGGAGACGAAGGTAGCTAGGGTCAAGATATGAATGATAAGTGGATGGTGGATCCACTGCCATGTCGAGCTTTCTTTGAAGAGTGTTTACGACATCTTTTAGTTTGTGGATCTCTTTCGTAAGGTTGGCATGGGGCGTTTAAATAGTAGACGGTTGAAACGATGACGAAGGTAGTTGTTTTTTAGAGTAGATGCTGGAGACTGATTTCTCTGAGATCTGGTCTCCGATTTGGGAGCAGTAGATGTCACATTGATATGGACATCTTCCGCAGAACTAGCACGTCGATGTGAAGGTGTCGGACGTTGGTCGCGAGAACGACTAAGTCGACGAGAGCTATGGAGGTTTTAAGAATGACTATGTGAAGAGTTGCTAGATGAAGAATGATTGGCCATGTTCCTTGAGGGTCCCACGGATGGCACTAATCTGTTGCAGCTAAAAAATGGATCAGGAACCACTCCAAAAAGTAGGCCTGCAAAAGAGAACACGGATTGACCGCCGGGTGGGGTTCCGGCGGGGAACGCTCCAATGCTTAAGTCAGAGATGGCTAACAATGTAGAACTCTGAAGAAGTAATAAAACACAATGTGTACTTGTGTGTGTAGTTATCCATACCTGAGGGGTTAGACCCCTTTATATAGTAGTAGGAAGGAAAACTCTAGTAGAATAAGGTTTTACATAACTCTAATCAGAATCAAATTAGGATCCTAGAGGATCACATCTCAATCTTTGATAAAGGCAGAGTCCTTTTAGGATTCTGCCTGATGATCGATATGGCAAGTGCCTTATCAGTAATAATCTAGTTTGGACTATGTGTCATAACTGTCACGTGTCGTCTGTAGATTGGAGGCGTATTTTTAGCTATATCACATATAGTCCTCATCGACTGAGAATTTGACTGTGAAAAACCATTTCAATGAGGTCAAAATTTCCTTGTCATATGAGGCGCCTCTCCAGTACATGAGAAAAAACCCTAGAATCTTGATGATTACAGTCTTTTTCCACAGTTTTTTTTCATGCTTTAATCACCGATGATAGTTGTAAACTTGGGATTTCATCTTTATTTTTGCTAGGTTAGAATTGATCGCTTTCATCTTTGCTTGGTGTTTCATCTTCTAATTCCATGTCGTCTATATCATCACTAGTGTCACGAAGTACAACGTCCTTGAAGGGTAAATTATTATTTAGGGTAAAGATGGCGAGCCTCCCAATTTTTGGGGTAGCCAAGGAGTTGAAGAGGAGGAAAGTGGGGGTGGTTCCCCCAGAGGGGGGGGGAGCAGGGGTAGGGTGTATCTTGAATTTCCCGACTTGTAATATTAACACTTCTGGTGCTGTTCAATCTCAGAATTGTTCTTAGACTTCCAAATCATTTCTTGGCTTGAAAAGCTCCAACTCTCTATGGCTAGCCCAATAAACATCGTATCTAGCATAGTCATCGATATCGTACCTGCCGGTACATAAAAGTATCGTTTTTTACAGGTAGGGTATTCCTTTACATTTCTTATCAATTAAAATACTACTCTGAACCAGTAATACTGACCGGTATAGGTGATACCGACCGAGAACTACGTACTGGCCGAGATATTGTGTTTTGTACCATTTCCTTTAAGAGCTAATTACACCTATGTCCCTGAGGTTAGGGGTAATTACAGTCAAGGACACAAAATTTCAAAATGTAACATTCCGTGACCAAAAGTGTTTCAAATGTATCACCCGTATCCATCCGTTAGGGTTCCATCCAAAAATTATACTGTTCATCATTATGTATTTTAAAAATGGCAATACTGCCCTTGTACAGTATATCATAACTAATTTTTATAATTTTCAAATTAAACCTTAATTTTTTAAAATTAGAGTTTACAACTAATTTGCAAATTAAGCTTTTGATTAGGAGGATTTGAAACCCTGATTTAAAAATTAGGGTTTTGAAACCTTAATTTTCAAATTAGGGTTTCTCTTCTCCACTGATCTCGCCGCTGGCAGTAGCCCAAGCCTCTTCCCTCACCCCACGCAGTCGGCAGCCTCTCTTGGCCCACCATCCAGCAGACTCGCCCCACCCCATCCCACCCCACCACACCGACAAGCCCCTTGGCAAACCCACCCCACCACGCCGGGAAGCCCTTTGGCAAACCCACACCGCCGATACGCAGTCGGCAACCCCTTCGCAAACCCACGCCGTTGAGACAACCCTGGCAGCCGTTTCTCTCTCTAAACCCCATTTCAATTCAATTCAATAATTCAATTCAATTCAATATTTTTCTCAACGAATCAATCTATAGCCTTCTAATTCAAAGGCAATGGGGAAGGGGGAGGAGTGGTCGTCGTCATTTCCTTGGTCGTCGAGGAGATAAAGCTGTGCGGCGACGGGGGAGGGGGAGGGGGAGGGTGGGTGCAGTGGCCGGGGAAGGGGGAGGGTGTTGCGGTGGCTAGGGGAGGGAGGGTTAGAGGGCTGCAAAGGGCAGGGGTGTGGGTGGTTGTGAAGTGGGTGGGGAAAGAGTGGGGAAGGGAGAGAAAGTAAGAAAAATTAGTATTTTTCTTTTTTGATTTTCTTTTCAAAAAAGAGGCAATGGCATTTTAAAAAATAACTTTCTAACATAAAGGCAATAAAGTTATTTTGTTAAAATCGTTAGAATTTTTAGGGTTCCGTTTGGTCAATGGATACAAGTGTAATTTGTCCAAACTATTGTCCTTACCTGGAATTACCCCCAAACCTCAGGGACATAGGTGTAATTAGCCCTTCCTTTAATAATGTAAAAGCTTTATAAACTTTGTTGAAAAATTTAGTAAATTGACCATATAAAGACCAAATAGTAAGGAAAAAAAACTCTAGTATTTGTTACATCAATTAAAGCCTCTGTTGCCTCTTCCTCTCAATATTCATTATAATTAGTTTTGATCTCATGCGTTGCACACTGGAACAATAACAACGGAAAAAATAACTATCAAAATACTTATTGAGAGATCTCGTATTTGTAAACCTAATAACAACTACAAAATCGGTGGTGATAATAAGATAATCAAAATTTTATTTTTACATTTTTTAAGGAGTTCTCTTACCAATTTTTATCGCTAGATATGAACATGAGTAATAATTGTTCATTTTTAGTGACAAATGAAAATGAGAAATAGTATATGAAATAATAGAAATAGTTTCTCATAACTTATAGCAATTGCGGTGGTAATAACACAATAATAACTTGTGTGTTAAGGTTGTATTACTCAAGAAAAAAAGAAGAGCAACATTACATAATAAATGATTAAGAAAAAAAATAAGAGCATAAACTATATATATATATATATATATGGGAGCTGATCCATTGATAGCGCTAACAAGATAGGAGAAGTTGCTAGCGCGATCTGGCCGTCCATCCCAAAAGATGGACGGCCCAGATATTTTTTTTGCGTTTTTTTAAGTACGTCCGCTACATTATGTAGCGGACAATTTTTTGCATTTTTTTGACAATAATACCCTCCGAGTCCGTCCGCTACATAATGTAGCGGACAAGTTTTCAGATTTTTTTTCTCTTTCTGTCATTAATGTTCTGACTTTTTTTTTCTCTCTCTCTCCCGTCCGCTACATAATGTAGCGGACAAGTTTTCAAACTTTTTTTCTCTTTCTGTCATTAATGTTCTGACTTTTTTTTCTTTTTCTCTCTCCTGTCCGCTACATAATGTAGCGGACAAGTTTTTATTTTCTTTTTATTTTCTCTTTTTATTTTCTTTCTCTTTTTATTTTCTCTCTGTCATTAAACTTGCATGCAATAGAAGCTGTCCCGAGAAAGACATTGGAGATCTGTTCATGCTTTAAAGCCCAGCAGACTAGTTCTTTAGTAAACCCAACCAGCACAGGCTAGGCATCTTCCAGTTAAAACTACCAAAAACAATCTTAGCTTTGTCGTAGATGATCACTAATGTGTGTTACAGATCAGCAAATTATCCTTTAGTCTCAACTACATCCATAGTGACGACATGAAGTTCACAGATTTTTTACTACTTCAACTGCATATACTTTGCTACTGAAAATTAGCTAAACAAAATAGAACACCGATCCTGATATCCAAATACCTCACACTAGACAACCCTGATGAAGCCAATGCTAATAGTGACTATGATGTTTCAGGTGAAAATTTATTTGCAGAAACCCATTCCTCATCTTGACCAAAACATTGGAGTCTGCCCAGAAAGAGAGAGAGAGAGAGAAGAAATGAGGGGAGAGGACGAAAGAGAAGAAAAGAGAGAGAGAGAGATCAAAAAGAAGAGAAAGGAGAGAGAGAAGAGTCAGAGCATTAATGAATGGGGAGAGAGAGAGAGAAAAAGATATGAGAAAAAAAAGTCTAAAAACTTGTCCGCTACATTATGTAGCGGACAGGAGAGAGAGAAAAAGAAAAAAAAAGTCAGAACATTAATGACAGAAAGAGAAAAAAAGTCTGAAAACTTGTCCGCTACATTATGTAGCAGACGGGAGAGAGAGAGAAAAAAAAAAGTCAGAACATTAATGACAGAAAGAGAAAAAAAATCTGAAAACTTGTCCGCTACATTATGTAGCGGACGGACTCGGAGGGTATTATTGTCAAAAAAATGCAAAAAATTGTCCGCTACATAATGTAGCGGACGTACTTAAAAAAACGCAAAAAAAAGATCTGGGCCGTCCATCTTTTGGGATGGACGGCCAGATCGCGCTAGCAACTTCTCCTATTTTGCTAGCGCTATCAATAGATCAGCTCCCTATATATATATATATATATATATATATATATATAACTTGTAATAAATAAAGGGAAGGAGATTATGGTAGTTTAAGAGAAAGATTAATGGAGAATGTTGTGTTTCCCTAAACAATAAAAAAGATTTAAGATTAAAAAGGAATATATCGAGAACTACTTTTGTCAAAATTCAGGAATTTATGGAACTGTAAAGATATAAATAAAATCTGTGTGTGTGTGTGTGTGTGTGAGAGAGAGAGAGAGAGAGAGAGAGAGAGAGAGAGAATTAATCCAAATTATTATTACAGAGGTAAGTAAATTTAAAATATTTTAAAAATTACAAAAAGGAAAGTCCATATGGCGAACTAAAAGAATGTCCAAGTAAGCGATAATAGGACAACATTTGCTCAGATTCGGCTTTCATATATATATATATATATATATATATATATATATATACATATATAATTAGATTTACAAATTATTTGCTAATGAATATTCAATCTTCATCAGTTTGTTTTTAATTTTTCTCTTAACTTTGATTTACTTCATAGCTGGAAGCTATCATCATATTCTTTCATCTACATTATATATAGCTTTACACACAAACACACACACACACACAAACAACTTATTATTGAACTCGAAAATATTATTCTTGAACAAATAGTTCATTCTCCTACAAGAATTCGCTAATAAAATAGTTGAAAAGGATTTAGAGGAGGTAATTTAATTGAATAAGTTATTTGTTTCTAAATATTATTGTATGGAACAAACATCTTAGTTTGCAAGAAGTAGCTTAGTAGAAAAAAGAGATACTCCATGCTCTAGAGGATCCGTGAGGGATGAAATACATGTAAGTATTTTTAGTTTGTTAATGATGAGTATTATATATGCATGTAATCGAGAAAAATCTAAGAAGATACCGAGACGAAACAGCTACCGATACATACCATTTCATATATATATATATATATATTGATACGCACTTTTATATCTATATAATGTTACCATACTGTACAACTGAGTTTCGTACATGGCTCATGAGGGGTTTATGAGGACTTCAGGACTTGTGGATAGCATTAGAATTAGCCACAGCATTCAATGGCTCATAGTTTCCCATGTATGAAATATAGTAAAGGTGCTGTAGAGGAAGTATCACTAACGAGTTTTTACCATGAAAAATGTTTACAAAAGTAATTAAATATTTTGATCCATAGGAGAAAAAGGGGTTTGTAGCGGCCTAATTTAAATGTCACTAAAATCTGAGAAGAAGTTTGTTTTGGCAAAAGCTTGTGGGCTCACTTGTTCGTCTGGCATCAGCCATAATTCTAACAAGAAGCCCCATCAGTTCATAATGAGCAGCCGGAGGCAGAGCCTGAGGTGGCACCTGCTCTTCTACAATTTTTTCCAGACGTATGAAATATTTAATTCACAAAAATAAAAATATTCATCCAAAATTTTAAAAACTGTTTGTTTGGGAGAGACGTCTTTTCAGTCATTTTACATGTTAACTTACCTAAATCTTTTAAGAATATTTCTTAAAAAATGTACTTTTGTTCATTTTAAATGTTAAACTTATACAAATAAATACAACAAAAAATTCCAAACTCCAAATAAATAAAGTCAACATCCAACACAATGCACATAGCAACAGAACGACACCGCTGCACTGCACTTCACCTGTTGTCACCTCTCCCTCCTCCGTTGGCCGGCCATGATTTTTTTACCATTGCTTGCTTCTGTATTTGGTACCAATCTTAAGAAAGATTTTTGACTCCCTCACTTGAGCAGCACTAAGTTTTCATTTGGGTCGGGCCAGAGGATAAGAGAGAGGCTTGATTGGTAGGAATTGGGGATTTGAGGCTTGTGGCAAAGTAGTTGTACGAATGTTCACTGTGACGGCTCACCCGCAGAGGAACGATTTCAAATTAAAAAAAAGAAACAAGCTTTAGGTGGGAGTTCACACCAAGTGACTAACAGTGACTGATAATGGAGTTGGGCATAAGCAAAAAAGCATGTTGAGAGCTTGGTTGGGAGCAGTATATTTTCTAGGCATGTAGCAATATTCACCCGGAACAGAAAATTTGTTGCCATTAATGACGTGATGAGGCCACAGACAAGACCTTGTTCAAATCATGAGAGACACACTGAGACCCACCAAAATCTGATGCAACACTCCCTCATTATGAGATTTAGAAGACTTTGGGAATTGATGGAGGGACTATGATTGTTGAATGGAATTCAGCATCTATACCTCTCTTATTGCTTCAAGTTGCAACATCTTCCAAGAGTAAAATACTTAATTGCAACTTTGAAGATTGAATGCGAAATCATGAGGGTGTCGGATCCGTAGGTAAGCTTACGTTTGGTATTGCACCATGCTATGGAGCTGTTTGGTTTGATTTTGATACTCTTGTTTCTCTTTCTTAGTTGGGTTTGGGAAAAAGGTCAGATTGCACGAGGTGCCCTCTCCCTCGGAAAGTGTGTGATTTTGATACTCTTGTTTCTCTTTCTTATTAAGTATTATTACGATGGAGATGTTACGATGGTGTCCAGCAACCTTCCATGCTGCCTAAAATGGGGAAATGTCTCTAGATTAAACAATGAACTAAGAAATCAGATTTTCCGAGAAGATGAAAAATACTTTACCACAGCGGGGAAGAGAAATATTTTGTTATTAATTTGAAGGCCCATAAGGTTTCTCTTTGGAAGAAATTTGCCTTGATCCTTTCCTTTCTTTTGGCATTTAAATGGTGTATATCATTATGTTCAAATATATTTTAGTGACGAAATTATCTGTACAAATGTTGAAGAGCAAGTGATATAATCATCTAACCATAAGAAATCAATAAAGTTGAAGCTGATAGAATGTAAAATTCTCTTTCTCACTTAACACGCCCATTATTTTGCCATTTTTCATTCAACCAATCAAATGAATTTACTTTTCACTCTCATCCACGTCAACATATCATACTTAAAAACCTCTCCCGCCCCCCCTCTCTCTTAATTTTGAAATTACATCTCTCCTTCAAATCTTAAATTTTTTCCTATATCTTAGATAAGTCTAATATGTTTTTATAATTTAACAAACTTAATCTCCCTCTTTTCTTTCATTGCAAGATGTACATATGGGACCTGATCCGTTGCTTGCATGGTATCTTCAATTAAGTTGCCAGCACCATCTGGCCGTCCTTCCATTAACGATGGACGGACGAGATCTTTCTTTGTTTAAAAAAAATCTCGTATGTCTGCTGCATAATATAGCGAACGATTCTTTAACCAAAATGCTCTTCTAGCGGTTGTCTGCTAGTGGATTAGTTCCCGTCCGCTTCATTATGTGGCAAACAAATCAAATCAACTCCCCTCCGCTTCATTACGTGGCAAACAAGGGTTTGCTGAAAACACATCAAATTAACTCACAACCACTACATTATGTGGCGGATATATATATATATATATATATATATATATATATATATATATATATGTGTGTGTGTGTGTGTGTGTGTGTGTGTGTGTGTGTGTGTGTGTGAGCTGATCCGTTGACCATACAGGCAAATAGGGCTAAGTTGCGCATCTGACCGTCCATCCCTATTTTTTTAAAAAAATAAATAAATAAACAGTTCACTACATAGTATAGTGGACGCTTTCTTTTACCGAAATGCCCCCCCCCCCCCCCCAAGTCGTCCGCTACATTATGTATAGGACGACTTTTTGACCCTGACAATTATCAATCTAAAAGTCATCGGCTACATAGTGTGGCAGACGACTTTTGACTGACAAATGTCACATCCTATCCCCTACTTTGTCCTCTAAACAGTGTAGCGGACGACGTGACAGATATACCCAAAAATATCTTAATTCTCAACTCTTTTTCCATTTTCATCTCCTTGAGATCCATTTGCCTCTATTTTTAGCTCCCTTTAAGTTTCAAGTAACACTTGCTTCAAACTTCAATCAAGTAAGGTAAGTTTGTGAATGGTGAAGTTTTCTTTATCGCTAGAATGATGAAGTTTTTTTTCTTGGGTGAAAATATTAACTTTTTTGGGATTATATTTGTTGTATTTATCAGCCTATTCATCAAAGTAATAATAATTTGTGATGTTCAAGAAATTAATTTTTAACTTCAAGAAATTTATTATAATTAAGTTCAAATTTTTTGAGATTATGTTTGTTGTATTTTGGCATGCTAAATTTATCTATTCATCAGATTAATTTTAATTTGTTATGTTCAAGAAATTAATAATTGTTAAATTGGAGATACTTTTGAGATTATGTTTGTTATATTTGTCATGCTAAATTGGTCTATTCATCAAGGTAATTTTAATTTGTTATGTTCAAAAAACGTCATTTTTTAATTAATTTTCATGCCTAAAAATGTTACAATTTGATAGTTAAACGTAATCTATTTCTACATAGGTTTTGTTTCACAATGTCTGATTTGTGTTAAGTTCCAACGCCCCAGTAGATGCTAGCAATCCGTATCTAGGGCGAACGTTTCAAACATTAGAGTAAGCTGAAGAATGTTTTTGAGCATATTCGTTGAGGGTTGATTTTGGCATAGGAGTGTCATAGGAGCAAACACCCATTGCAAAACAAGACATACGTCGGTAATGATGATAGTGATGACAAAATAGAATATGCGGGGAGCAGACGGGACTGCTTTATGCGCACGAATTGCAAGGTCAGGATGTTCGTAAGCCATAAATTCAAGTAAGATCATTGGATTATTACTAGCTTGGAATTGACAAACAATCACCCATTAGTAACCCATTCGAAGGTGAGTCGGATGCATCAACACAAGAAGATGGTTAATGTCGTAAGAACCCTGATTCACACAATGAGTAATTCGCGGATAGGACCGACTGACATCGTTAATGCTCTTGCTGAACATGTTTAGAGAATTCATAATCTGAACTTTAACACGACAGACGTTTGTAATGAGGTCCAAACCCAAAGATGAGCAGCATATGACCTCAATGATGCTCAATCCACAATGAGCCTATTGAAACGGATGCGGATGGAGGACCCGCAGTTTACCTAAGATTATAAACTTGATGACGAGCACGAGTTAACATAATTTTTTGGGTCGACCGGGGGATATTATCCTCCGGGGGTCGATCGGGGGATATTGCCATCCAGGGGGTTCGACTAGGGGATATTGCCATCCAGGGGAGGTCGATATTTCCCTCTGGGGGGGTCGATAGGGGATATTGTCCTCGTTACTGCTCTTCGCGTATCTAAGGCCGAAAGGTCCCTCTCACAGGACGAGTGGCAGTGACTCAGAGAGATTGAAGTTTGCAAAGTTGAAGTCTTGTGTGACTTGACTTTGAGAGAAGGATGTAACTTTGAGTCCCGAAGCAAAGCAATCGAGGGTACACTGAACTCGTCCCAATGAGCCATTCTCATGCCCAATGGTGGGCCTCAAGCACCACTCATCCCAGCTACGGAGGGACCACTAACTCTCTCGCTCACCTCGAAGTCTGTCCCAAAGGATCAACGTATCCCTCGTTCATATGGGGAGGCTGCCATCCCCGATAATCCATTCTCGAGTTGCCGCCCAAAGGTTGTCCTGTATAGTGGCGCAAAAAATCCCCGCCTCCAAACGTCAATGCATCAACCTGAGTGCAAAGTTCCGCTCCCAAGGCATCCACCACTTCCTTCTGCTCACTAAGCTTCTTGAAGAAGGCGAGCAAGTCATTAACCTATATCCAAAGAGATAATAAGTAACTTCAAACACAAACGGGATTGAATGTAAAACAAGAAATATTAAATTCAATTAAAAGCATTGGTTGGGAAACTTACGAGTTTATATGCCCATCGCTCATCGATCTGACCCCTCGGGTGGTACTTCTACCCTCTTCCAAACCATATTGAGGCTATTCTCTTTTGAGTGATGCGGTAGGACCAGTCATTGTACTGTTCATTATTGATCATGGGGTTAGGCTCTAACACAATGGTCACAAGTGTGTCTTGCCAAGAGTTAATCCTCTATCTGGGGCATCGACTGGCAACCCCTAGGAACAGTTAAAATGGCGTATTGCACAATCTGGTAGCTGCCACTCCACGATCTCAAAGTGGATCATTGGTGTGCATTGTAACCTAGAGAGTGTGAAGAAGAACAACTTTGCCACTCGTTGCTCCAAATGTTTGTACGGCCGCCAATGTATTTGGCCCAGAGATAGTGAGTCGAACTCCCTTCGATAGAATGTAATGTTGTGATGGGGATCATCTCTCCTTGATTAGTGGCTCTCCTTCCGTCTATACTCCCAAGCCCACAACCGAGGCCACACATCATCGGTTCCATTCCTAAGGTTGGGTGCGCCTGGTAGTAATGTTTTCATAAGACCACACCTAAGAACAAAGACAAATTAGGGTCGTATGGCCAAAATTTATCATGCAACCGACTAATAAAAAAATATCAAAAACGTAATTACAAAGAGTTGCTGCACCCTAGGCATACTCTCCAACCTCTTCCAAGTTAACCAACAACGTTTAATATTTGGTTTGAACCGTATTCTTTGATGTCATTGGGAATAAAATTGCCCTAATCACCCACAGCAGGAAAGCCTTTGCGTGCAACACAAGCATCTCCTCTGTGTAGTATTCCGGCAGAACCCTTAAGTTTTATAGCAACCACCTCAACTTTATCCCACCAGTGCTAAATTCACTCTCAAGTATCGAATTAAAGAAGTCCTTAGCAGTTTCCTTATTTAATACTTTTGACGAAGGAGCAATTACTGACCGCCCTATTATCGGTAACCCTAAGATGAACCCTACATCTTCTAAGGTTATTGTCATCTCTCCAAGAGGGAAGTGAAATGAATACAATTACCGGCCGCCCCGTCATCGATAACCCTAAGATGAACCCTACGTCTTCTAAGGTTAGTGTCATCTCTCTAAGAGGGAAGTGAAACTTCTCCATCTTTCAACAAGCGCACCCATTAAGTTCCGGCCAATTTGTTGAAAGATATTCCCATGTGTAAAAATCCCATACCCTATTCCATGCAATAATTTTTTCTGAAATTTGTTCAATTGCCAGTTTCTGAATTGTTGGGATACTTCTATTGTGTTGAGGGGAGCTCTTTACTACGAATTAATACATATAAATTAAGCAAGAAAGCGGTACATTGTTCATGAGAATAAGAAAATAAACAAAAAATAAGTATCTTACTTGTCCATTCCAAATAGATGTACTAATATGGTTTTCTTGGACGTATAATACGGAGGGATCTTCTGGTCCAGGGTTAAAGTCCATTTTTTGCGACTGAAATTATGGAAAAACGTCAAGTTATGAAGCTTTTATCAAACGCTCCAATTACCAATGCTAGCACATGCATAATATATACAATGCTAGCAAATGCTCGACACATACACACACACACACACATACATACATATACAGAATCTTTTGCCATCCCCTAGGGCATATTTCATTTCATAGTGATGCCCTTTGGATTGAAGAGTGTCAGGGGCACCATCAGTGAGCTGCAAATACACTCTTCCATGATATGATTCATAAGGAGGTAGAAGTACATATGGACGATATGATCACTAAGTCTAAGAAGTGTGAAGATCGGTGCATAGTCCTGAGGAAAGTACTTTGAGAGATTAAGGCAATACAATGTGAGATCAACCCACATAAGTGTGTATTTGGGGTTACGGTCAGAAAGCTACTAGGATTTATGGTCAGCAAGCGGGATATAGAGGTCAACCCAGCTAAGATTAAAACCATAGTTGAGATGCCCCCATCCAAGGGCAAGAAACAAATCTGGTGATTTTTGGGTAGGATTCAGTACATTAACTAGTTCATAGCCCAATTGACTATGGTTTGGGAGCCTGTGTTCAAGTTATTGAAGAAAAAATTGCCTAAAGAATGGAATCCCTTGTACCAAAAGCTTTTAAAAAAAGAAAATAGTACTACAAAAATCCTCAAGTCTTGAGCCCTCAAATACCATTTACTATGTTAGGAGGACATTGATCAAAGGAAAGATAAACTACTCAGTTTGGGATAAGACATGTATATCATTAGTATGGGTAGCATAGAGGTTACAACATTGTGTTTTCACTTAACCTGTTAGATTGTTGGCCAAGATGGATCTCATGAAATATCTGTTCAAAAAACAAGTCTTATCCAACTGCACAGCGAAGTGACTCTTGTTGCTTTCAAAGTTTGACATCACCCAATAAAAGTCTATCAAGGGAAAGGTCGTGGCTTATTGTTTAGCCAATTGTCCGACCGAGGATACTAGTGGATCGTAGGAGTAATTCCCGGACGAAGGAGTTTGTGTCGTCAAATCAGAAATTAGGTGGCAGTTATGTTTTGAATAAGCAACTACTAGTAACGGATATGGGTAGGAATATTGTTAATCTCACCATACGGGGCCCATCGGCCTATAGCCATCAAGTGACTTTTGATGGTACTAACAACATCACCAAATATGAAGCTTGTATCATCGCTTTAGAGATGGCTCTAAGCCTAGGTGTTCGGGAAATAACACTGTTCCCAACCTATTCTGGTCGTACTCAAAGGTCCACTTGGAGTTCCATTGTGCATGACACGTCCGCACAAGCACAGTATCAACGCTTCGAACTGGTCAAAGTGCGCGCACCCAAGTCAAGTGAGTCTTTGCTTCACGCGCCTCACGCGCGACTTAGTCACCAATTATTTCACGCTACCTTGACTCACAATACCACGTTCGTCGCACCGCGACCACCTGAGCATATTTTCACCAAAAACATCGATTGTTGGCACAACCGAAGCGACGGGGTCAAGGGCATAGGCCTTGGCCAACCCCATGGGGTCGGCCTCGGCCTCAATGGGGGGTCAACCTCGGCCTCCATGGGGTGTTGGCCTTGGCCTTTCCACCCCAGTTGTTCACTCCTCGAGCAAAGTCCCTTTCGTTCTTTGTTCACTTCATACACTTCGTATGTGACTTAGGCACCTTGTTCGTCACATGGGTATGATTCATGTCGACACGCTCGTCGCAATGCAACTTTCAGATTTGTCATTACCCATCAAAACACCTTCCGTCGGCGCGTCCAAAGTTCACCCAAAGGGGGAGTGGCCTTGGCCTCCCTTCATGGGAGTTGGCCATTGGCCTTGGCCACCCCTTAGGGTCGGCCTAGGGTCGGCCTCGGCCTCCCCAGGGGTGGTGGCCTTGACCTTCCCCCATTTTTGGCCTATGGCCTCCGATCCCTCGCGCACTTGTTTTCTCAAGTCTTTGCACCTCCGCGAAGTTTATGGACGTTCGTGCATGAACCTCGCGACCTCCGTCGTCCATCATCCTCACGACGTCCGTCGTCCATCAACCTCGCGACGTCCCTCGTGCATGAACCTCACGACGTCCGTCGTGCATAAACCTCGCGACGTCCGTCGTCCATCAACCTCGCGACGTCCCTCGTTCATCAACCTCAGTCGTCCATCATCCTCGCGACGTCCCTCGTGCATGAACCTCGCAACGTCCGTCGTCCATCAACCTCGCGACGTCCCTTGTGCATGAACCTCCCGACGTCCATCGTCCATCAACCTCACGACGTCCATCGTCCATCAACCTCGCGACATCTGTCGTGCATCAACCTCGCGACCTCCGTCGTCCATCATCCTCGTGACGTCCGTCGTGCATGAACCTCGCGACGTCCGTCGTCCATCAACCTCGCGACGTCCGTCGTCCATCATCCTTGCGACGTCCGTCGTGCTTGAACCTCGCGACGTCCGTCGTCCATCATCCTCGCGACGTCCGTCCTGCATGAACCTCGTGACGTCCGTCTTGCATGAACCTCGTGACGTCCTTCGTCCATGAACCTCGCGACGTCCGTCGTCCATCGACCTCGCGACGTCCGTCGTGCATCGACCTCGCTACGTCCGTCGTGCATCGACCTCGTGACGTCCGTCGTCCATCATCCTCGTGACGTCCGTCGTCCATCAACCTCGCGACGTTTGTCGTCCGACGACCGCGTTCCATCACTTCCAACTTTGTCATTACTACATGTTGCATTCATTATCTTGTTATGACAGGTACACTCAGCTCACATACCGTCTTCGGGACACCCGAAGCGCACCCATGCGCCATTCTTATCACATGTGCCCCGACACAAAGTATATCTTCGCGATGTTCGTCGCCGCGCCACCTTTATAACATGTGCCCCGGCACCAAGTATATCTTCACGACGTTCATCGTAGCGCCCATGCACCATCTTCATAACATGTGCCCCGGCACCAAGTATATGCTCCGCGATCTTCATCGCCGCACCCATGCGCCATCTTCATAACATGTGCCCCGGCACCAAGTATTGCTTCGCGACGTTCGTCGCAGCGCCCATGCGCCATCTTCATAACATGTGCCCCGACACCAAGTATATGCTCCGCGACCTTCGTCGCCGCGCCCATGCGCCATTCTTATCACATGTGCCCCGACACCAAGTATATGCTCCGCGATCTTCATCGCCGCACCCATGCGCCATCTTCATAACATGTGCCTCGGCACCAAGTATTGCTCCGCAACGTTCGTCGCAGCACCCATGCGCCATCTTCATAACATGTGCCCCGGCACGAAGTATATGCTCCGCGACCTTCGTCGCCGCGCCCATGCACCATTCTTAGCACATGTGCCCCGGCACCAAGTATATGCTCCGCGACCTTCGTCGCCGCGCCCATGCGCCATTCTTATCACATGGGCCTCGGCACCAAGTATACGCTCCACGATCTTCATCGCCGCACCCATGCGCCATCTTCATAACATGTGCCCCGACACCAAGTATTGCTCCACGATGTTCGTCACAGCGCCCATGCGCCATCTTCATAACATGTGCCCCGGCACCAAGTATATGCTCCGGGACCTTCGTCGCCGCACCCATGCTCCATTCTTTTCACATGTGCCTCGACACAATGTATTGCTTCACGACGTTCGTCGCCGAACCACTCTCATGACACGTGCTCCGGCATCAAGTATTGTCCCCGCGACATTCGTCGCCGTGCCCGTGCGCCACAATCTTGATAGAAGCCTTCGGGCATCACACTTATTCACCACACCATGTGCCCCTGCCATGGACGTGGAACATGCTTCGACCCACTCTCCGGAGTGTGCAGCATCACGGGGGGCTCCGTTCGTAGTGCTCTGGCATGAGGACCCCTCGCTACGGGATGTACTCACAACCTTAAAGCCATCGCCGTCACAATCAATTACGGGATGGGCTCACAACCTTAAAGCCATCGCCGTCACAATCAATTACGGGATGGGCTCACAACCTTAAAGCCATCGCCGGCACAATCAACTACGGGATGGGCTCACAACCTTAAAGCCATCGCCGGCACAATCAACTACGGGATGCGCTCACAACCTTAAATCCATCACCGGCACAATCAACTACGGGATGGGCTCACAACCTTAAAGCCATCGCCGGTACAATTAACTACGGGATGGGCTCACAACCTTAAAGCCATCGCCGGTACAATTAACTACGGGATGGGCTCACAACCTTAAAGCCATCGCCGGCACAATCAATGACAGGATGGGCTCACAACCTTAAAGCCATCGCTGGTATAATCAATCACGGGATGGGCTCACAACCTTTAAGCCATTGCCGTCACAGTTACGGGGGTGGCTCCGGCACGAGGACCCCTCGCCACGGACCCTGAGCACTAAGCTGCGAGCATGTCCACTCATGTTACCATTGATCGTCTACACCACCAAGGCAATGACCCCCAGGTCACTCCGGGACGGGAGCAGGTCCTTGGAGGGCATGGCGCCTAGTCCGTTTGACAGTTGGCTATAGGGGCAACCCTCACCATTATCAGGTTCTCCGTGCGTCTCTTGACACACTTAGTGGGACTCTACAAGGGCTTGGATTGGAGGCTAGATCAAGGGGTTTCTCTGGCCACATCGACGCTGTGGGAGCCAGTCTTTCCAGACAGACAGAGTGACACTGTGCGGGGCAGGCGGGGTGAATATGCGATTCAACAGTCTGTGGAGCACCGACAGCTGTGGACCCCTCGGTGACGTGTCACTCCCGGGGAGCGCCACATGTCGCATGATGATGTCATCATCTAACCTCTATAAATAGAGGTCTTGAGAATTCATTTAGACGGTTGGACATTTTCAGAACACTCTCACTTTCTCACTCTAAAATCCTAGAGAGAGAAACATACATGACCCTGACTTTGGACGTAAGCATCGGACTGTGACTGTCGTCGTATATTCACCCTACGCCATCGCCCTTCGCAGCACTGCCATTCTCAAGCTCTATCTGGGAAGCCCTTGGTCTCTGCCCTTGCTTCGCCCTTGCTATGTCTCACATCAACATACTTGGCATCTAAGTCGGACTGCATTCCTTGTGGCACCTCCACGTCGATTGCGAACCCACTTTCCTTGGCATCATTTTGGCGACTCCGCTGGGGAGGTGAGCATCGCAGTGCAGTTCGTCTCGTGCCCGACACATCCAAGCAACCATGCCTCAGCAACATAGGGCTACTAGGACTACCAGTCATGGCCTCAACCCAGCCATCCAAGAGGCCATCATTTTCCAGACTTAGAAAATTTTCAAGCCATAGGGCTCTTGCACAGGCCTACTGACACCACTCTTGATGCCATCATCCACTCCCTTGAGGGCTTCACCCCTTCCCAACCCTTTTAGCCTCACATCCCATACCAACTTGGTGCGTGGTGCGTGGGGTGGCTCGAGCCACGTCACTAAGGCTCAACTCTGTCATTTGATGCCCCCTAGGTCTCGCGACCGCCTCTGCCAGGTATGCATGCAACACGCCTCACCAACCCTCCCCTACCTCCGTCACTCAGTCGGTCATCAATGTCAGCCCATCACCCTGAGTATCCCATCCCACTCATCTCAACCTCTCGTGCTTGCGGTCGCATGACCACCCCTTTATCAAAAAAAAATTTCTTGACACTTACAAAATTTTTCATTTTTTCGCAACCAACCGGCCATCGATGATCACCCTCGCGCGGTCTCCCTCGGTTCTCTTGTTCGAACTCAAAAAATTTTGTTACAAATTTTTTTTTTCACACCCCTTCTCCTTGGGCTTCGTCCAACTCTTGAAAATTTTCTCAACACTTAAAAAAATTTCGCACACCCTTCGCCCTCCTCCCTCTCACCCTGTCTGCTTGTGGTCGGGCACTACCCTCTCACCCTCATTCCATATTTAGAGAAACTTTCAAGTTTTTCATCTTCCCCACTACTCCCAACATTCATGCTCTCATCACTCTCCCTCTCCTCCCTCACCACCCAACACCCCATCACCCATTCCCCACTTCATAAATAATTTCTCCCTTTTCTTATGGAAACAAGTTTTCACTCCCACCATCCCATCCCACTCCACTCATTCTCATCTTATAATTGTGAAAACTTTCTTGGGGGCTCCCTCTTTAGGGTTGCTCAAAAAAAAAAATTCAGATTCAAATTCAATTTCATTTCAGATTTGGGCAGAACCCACCCGCGAGAATGCCCTGACCCGTACCCCGACCCACGCGTTCTCTTTCTCTTTATGTACTGTGCCCCACCCAACCCGAAATCGAACCCGACCCATTCTCTCAAACCGTAATTTTCATTCTCTTTCTCCTTCTTCTTCATGCGCCGCCGCTGCCTCCTTCTCCCCCGGCCTCGCCCTCCACCGGCCAACGTCAGCCTCTCAAACGACCCCCCCGTCTGCACGTCTCTTCTCTTCTCCCTTCTCTCCCCGTCCCTCCTTCCCCCCGTCCCTCGGCCACCCACGGCACCATCGCCGCTGCTGCCCCCTTTCCCCTTCTTCCCCCTTCCCCCCTCGGCCTCGGCCTCCCCGCCCCCTTTTCCCTTCCCCCTCCCCCTCCCCCTCCCCTTCTCTCATTTCCCTCTCGCCCATCACCCCGCCCCGCGCCGTGCGGCCTCGGCCTCGCCGAAGGGGCCTTGGGCGGCCTCGACCCCTTGGTCGGCCGGCCTGACCCTCCCTCTCCCCTTCCCCCATCCCTCTCTTTCCCTCCCATCTACCCCGCGGCCTCGGCCACCGCGGCACCTCGCCGCCGCCAACAGCCCCCTTTTTCACCTTCATCCCACTTCACACCTCTCCTTCTTCCCAAGCTCAGCCCCACAAGCCCCTCCATCCCTTCACTATTTTGGCCTCCCCCAAATCAAGGCCACCCATTTGGCCTTCACCAAGCCATGGCCACCACCTTCAACCTTCAACAATAACGCATGACCATCCTCCAACCCCACTGTGGCCTCCATCAACAAGGCCACGCTTTGGCCTCATACCACAACCTAGTCCTTCTCGCCACCTTCGACCTTCCCACATTCATCCAACGATCGAACACCGACAACCGCGGCCAACACTTAAAAAAAAAATTGTTATAACCTTGACCGCCGTGCATTGCCTGCGCACATGTGCTCATCGCGACACCCATCGCCCGTCGCCCGGACATCATCTCCATGACCCCCGTCGCCCGGACATCATCTCCGCGACGCCCGTCGCCCGGACATCATAACCGTGACCCCGTTGCCCGGACTTCATTTCCGCGACGCCCGTCGCCCGGACGTCATCTCCACGACCCCCGTCGCCCGAACATTATCTCTACAGTGCCAGTCGCCCGGACATCATCTCCGCGACGCCCGTTGCCCGGGCGCCGTCTCCACAACCCCAACACCAACTCCGCAACACTTGTCGCCCATCACCCGGGTGACTTCTCCGCGACACTCGTTGTCCGTCGCCCGGGCTCCGTCTACATGCTCGCGCCCCTGCGTCCTCTCATCGTGCCTTTGTCTCAACCCCAAGCATTCCAAGCTTTTTTAGGTGGTGCACGAGGTGGCTCAAGCCACCTACTCTTCATCATCATCATGCTTTGACGACCTCAACAACTCGCAAGCCACACAAAATCAAAATCTAGCTAAGTGTTTATGCGTGCGGTGCCCGCTCGGGTGGCCCCTCCGCGCACACCCCACGCAGGGGGCTTATGTTCCCAACCTATTTTGGTCGCACTCAAAGGTCCACTTGGAGTTCTATTGTGCATGACATGTCCGCACAAGCACAATATTCAACGCTTCGAACTGGTCAAAGTGCGCACACCCAAGTCACGTGCATTCTTTGCTTCACACACCTCACACGCGACTTAGTCACCAATTATTTCACGCTACCCTGACTCACAATATCACGTTCGTCGCATCGCGACCACCTGAGCACCTTTTCACCAAAAACATCGATTGTTGGCGCAACCGAAGCGACGGGGTCAAGGGCATAGGCCTTGGCCAACCCCATGGGGTCGGCCTCGGCCTCAATGGGGGGTCGGCCTCGGCCTCAATGGGGGGTCGACCTCGGCCTCCATGGGGTGTTGGCCTTGGCCTTTCCACCCCAGTTGTTCACTCCTCGAGCAAAGTCCCTTTCGCTCTTTGTTCACTTCATACACTTCGTATGTGACTTAGGCACCTTGTTCGTCACATGGGTATGATTCATGTCGACACCCTCGTCGCAATGCAACTTTCAGATTTGTCATTACCCATCAAAACACCTTCCGTCGGCGCGCCCAAAGTTCACCCAAAGGGGGAGTGGCCTTGGCCTCCCTTCATGGGAGTTGGCCATTGGCCTTGGCCACCCCTTAGGGTCGGCCTCGGCCTCACCAAGGGGTCGGCCTCGGCCTCCCCAGGGGTGGTGGCCTTGACCTTCCCCCATTTTTGGCCTATGGCCTCCGCTCCGTCAGCACTTGTTTTCTCAAGTCTTTGCACCTCGCGAAGTTTATGGACGTTCGTGCATGAACCTCACGACCTCCGTCATCCATCATCCTCGCGACGTCCGTCGTCCATCAACCTCGCGACGTCCCACATCCATCAACCTCATGACGTCCGTCGTGCATCAACCTCACGACGTCCGTCATGCATCAACCTCGCGACGTCCCTCGTGCATGAACCTCGCGACGTCCCTCGTGCATGAACCTCGCGACGTCCCTCGTGCATCAACCTCGTGACCTCAGTCGTCCATCATCTTTGCGACGTCCGTCGTCCATCAACCTCGCGACGTCCGTCGTGCATGAACCTCGCGACGTCCGTCGTGCATAAACCTCGTGACGTCCGTCGTGTATAAACCTCACGACGTCCGTCGTGCATGAACCTCGCGACGTCCATCGTCCAAGAACCTCACGACGTCCGTCGTCCATCAACCTCACGACGTCCATCGTCCATCAACCTCACAACGTCCATCGTCCATCAACCTCCCATCAACCTTGCGACGTCAGTCGTGCATCAACCTCGCGACATCCGTCGCGCATCAACCTCGCGACCTCTGTCGTCCATCATCCTCGCAACGTCCGTCATCCATCAACCTCGCGACGTCCGTCGTCCATCATCCTCGCGACGTCCGTCGTGCATGAACCTCGCGACGTCCGTCGTGCATGAACCTCGCGACGTCCGTCGTCCATGAACCTCGCGACGTCCGTCGTGCATCGACCTCGCGACGTATGTCGTGCATCGACCTTGCGATGTCCCTCGTCCATCGACCTCGCGACGTCCGTCGTCCATCATCCTCGCGATGTCCGTCGTCCATCAACCTCGCGAAGTCTGTCATCCGACGACCGCGTACCATCACTTCCAACTTTGTCATTACTACATGTTGCATTCATTATCTTGTTATGACAGGTACACTCAGCTCACATACCGTCTTCGGGACACCCGAAGCGCACCCATGGGCCATTCTTTTCACATGTGCCCCGGCACAAAGTATATCTTCGTGATGTTCGTCGCCGTGCCACCTTTATAACATGTGCCTCGGCACCAAGTATATCTTCGCGACGTTCGTCGCAGCGCCCATGCGCCATCTTCATAACATGTGCCCCGGCACCAAGTATATGCTCTGCGATCTTCATCGCCGCACCCATGCGCTATCTTCATAACACGTGCCCCGGCACCAAGTATTGCTCCGCGACGTTCGCCGTAGCGCCCATGCGCCATCTTCATAACATGTGCCACGGCACCAATTATATGCTCCGCGACCTTCGTGCCGCGCCCATGCGCCATTCTTAGCACAAGTGCCCCGGCACCAAGTATATGCTCCGCGACCTTCGTCGCCGCGCCCATGCGCCATTCTTATCACATGTGCCCCGGCACCAAGTATATGCTCCGCGATCTTCCTCGCCGCACCCATGCGCCATCTTCATAACATGTGCCCAGGAACCAAGTATTGCTCCGCGACGTTCGTCGTAGCGCCCATACACCATCTTCATAACATGTGCCCCGGCACCAAGTATATGCTCTGCGACCTTCGTCGCCGCGCCCATGCGCCATTCTTAGCACATGTGCCCCGGCACCAAGTATATGCTCCGCGACCTTCGTCGCCGCGCCCATGCGCCATTCTTATCACATAGGCCCCGGCACCAAGTATATACTCCACGATCTTCATCGCCGCACCCATGCGCCATCTTCATAACATGTGCCCCGGCACCAAGTATTGCTCTGCGACGTTCATCGCAGTGCCCATGCGCCATCTTCATAACATGTGCCCCGGCACCAAGTATATGCTCCGGGACCTTCGTCGCCGCACCCATGCTCCATTCTTATCACATGTGCCCCGGCACAAAGTATTGTTTCACCACGTTCGTCGCCGAACCACTCTCACGACATGTGCTCCGGCACCAAGTATTGTCCCCGTGATATTCGTCGCCGTGCCCGTGCGCCACAATCATGATAGAAGCCTTCGGGCATCACACTTATTCACCACACCATGTGCCCCCGCCATGGATGTGGAACATGCTTCGACCCACTCTCCGGAGTGTGCAGCATCACGGGGGGCTCCGTTCGTAGTGCTATGGCACGAGGACCCCTCGCTACGGGATGGGCTCACAACCTTAAAGACATTGCCGGCATAATCAATTACGGGATGGGCTCACAACCTTAAAGCCATCGCCGGCACAATCAACTACGGGATGGGCTCACAACCTTAAAGCCATCGCCGGCACAATCAACTACGGGATGGGCTCACTACCTTAAAGCCATCGCTGGTATAATCAATGACGGGATGGGCTCACAACCTTAAAGCCATCACCGTCACAGTTACGGGGGTGGCTCCGGCACGAGGACCCCTCGCCACGGACCCTGAGCACTAAGCTGCGAGCATGTCCACTCATGTTACCATTGATCGTCGACACCAACAGGGCAATGACCCCCGGGTCACTCCGGGACAGGAGCAGGTCCTTGGAGGGCATGGCGCCTAGTCCGCCTAACAGTTGGCTATAGGGGCAACCCTCACCATTATCAGGTTCTCCGTGCGTCTCTTGACACACTTTGTGTGACTTTACAAGGGCTTGGATTGGAGGCTAGATCAAGGGGTTTCACTAGCCACACCGACGCTGTGGGAGCCAGTCTTTCCAGACAGACAGAGTGACGCTGTGAGGGACAGGCGGGGTGAATATGCGATTCAACAGTCTGTGGAGCACCGACAGCTGTGGACCCCTCGGTGACGTGTCACTCCCGGGGAGCGCCACGTGTCGCATGATGATGTCATCATCTCAACCTCTATAAATAGAGGTCTTGAGAATTCATTTAGACGGTTGGACATTTTCAGAACACTCTTACTTTCTCACTATACAATCCTAGAGAGAGAAACATACATGACCTTGACTTTGGACCTAAGCATCGGACTGTGACTGTCGTCGTGTATTCACCCTACGCCATCGCCCTTCGCAGCACTGCCATCCTCAAGCTCTATCTGGGAAGCCCTTGGTCTCTGCCCTTGCTTCACCCTTGCTGTGTCTCACATCAACATACTTGGCATCTAAGTCGAACTGCATTCCTTGTGGCACCTCCACGTCGACTGCGAACCCACTTTCCTTGGCATCAAACACTTATACGGTAATTCAGCTTTGATCATGAAGATACAAGGGTTGTGGAGGATAAGAGACAAACGTTTGCAAGCTTACCATGCTAATTTAAAAGAGCTTGTACACTAGTTCAAGGATGTAGAGCTCCACTACTTGCCCCGACTTAAGAACAACTTTGCTAACATTCTAGCCACGCCTCTCATTGATGGTGGATATACCCGAGGGATAGGAGGTAGAACCACTTATGATACATAAAAGAGATAGAATTGCTTATTGCTTCATGATCGAACCCGTAGAGGAAGTTGGGACAACCAAACCGTGTTAGAACCACTTGCGATACTCTGGCCAAGATCTCATTGATGGTGAATATACCCGAGGGATAGATGGTAAACCACTAGTGATACATACAATAGATCCACATGCTTATTGCTTCATGATCATACTTGTAGAGGAAGTTGAGACAATAGAATCGTGGTATGTGGATGTCCACAACCTTATCCAGGATGGTAAATATCTCGAGGATCCTCAGCAAAAGACAGTGTATCTTTAAGAAAATGGACAACACAGTTTGTCATGTGTAACCGGTTATTATACAAGAGACACTACAATGGAGAAAACTTACTATGACTAAGAGATAAGACCCTCAGATTATGGAAGATATAGACTCAGGATAATATAGACCACGCGTGAAAGACAGTCTGTTAGGGAAGAAATTTTTTTGGCACCTATTACTGGAGTAGGGTGGAATGGGACTGTATTAAGCATTGTGACAACTTCATTCACTCAAGAACATGCTGAATAAGACGACAATTTCCTCTTAGAGTTGGTCGGATAAACTTTCCTATGCCCCCTAGCTACATGACATCAATGAGAACATCAATCGGGGATCCCCATAATCGTTGGTTTATGGTATGGAGACCATTTTTCTAGTGGAATTACAGGTAGATTCTTTTAGGGTACTGTTGGAGAATCAAGTAGCCAAGGAATATTATAAAATTACTTCGAAGAGTTAGCGTTGGCAGATGAGAGAGGTTGAAAGGTCTATACCACATTTAGGGTTACTAGGATCTGATCGCCCGAGCATTTAAGAAGTGATTGAAACGACTTGACTTGGAAGAAGAAGATTTGGTATTAAAGGAGAATATTAGACAAACTTGAAAGCTGCGAGGAAATTTTGTAACTTGCTTGTTAGGTCTGATCAAGCAAATCATGACCAAAGGTACATCTTTATTAGTCGATCTAGAGGGAATGAAGTTGTCAAAATTAGTCAACCTAGATTGATTAAAGAATATATTATGCAAGAGTGAAAATTGGAACTAAACTATGAACGATTTGATTCTTCTTTAAGAATACTATTTAGCTGGCACGTGTCAGTATAACACATCAGGCGAAAGTACGTAGGCAGCCAGCCGTCAAGACACATCGGGAGCGGTCAAATTAAAATAGAAGTCTTTTATTCCACTGTTTATGAATTCAACTTTATTCTCGAAAAATAATAAAGAGACCTGCCAGGGCGAAAACCTTGAAAAGGGCAGTCTAGGCAAAAGTTAGGGTAAAAGAGAAACTTCTAGGTCCTATCAATAACCTTAGAGTGAACAAATATCATATTCCTTTCTTGTTCTTTGAGGGAGGACGATCGTATTCATCTAGAAATATAATCGACCCAATGTTCTACTTAACTTTCTTTTAAGTCAACCTCTGAGATATCGAAATCACATCTTCTATTTAGTCGCTGAACCTCTGTCCACTTTCCTGATCTTTGTACCCTTGGCATGCTTTCGATCAAACGGGCATGGTACTGACGGATCGTTGGATTCCATCGCACGAGAAAAGTGAGTCCAATCATCTATGCTAGAATGACCCTCAAAGAGCAAAGGCCGAGCATATAAAGAACAAGGGCGATACTTTACCCCTGTAGGTTTAGGTATCAGCCGCACATGATCCAAAAGCCACATGTATAGAAGCAAGTGGCTACCCCTATATGCCACACTTAGATCCCTATGGACCTCGGCAATGGCATTTATTGTTTTAACTACCACTAACAGAATCAATGTTCTCCCTCTCAAAGAAACTTGGGGTAGCAACTAAGCTAATCTCACATCAACATTCCCTGGGCTCAAGCCAACAAGATATTTGGCCACCAGGCACAACCCTAAAGCTACCACCGACACAACCCTAAAGCTACCACCGACACACATGCATATGGTAGACTATGGCTATCCGGTTTGGAAAAAAAATATTCAATCCCGAGATAAAGCAAAGTATGCTCACCTCGGATAAAAGACCTAGCCCTCTCTTCTCTAACTCCCAACAAACCCATGAGGGACAGAACAGAGCCAACTTAAATGACTGGGTGATGGGTAAATAGGCAGGGACATCCACCAAACCTAAGATTTTTTCATAAGTAGGCCACAACTCAACAAGGCCAAATCAAAAGACATGATCTTTCTGGTCCCAAATTTTGCATGTAGCCTAGAGAATATCTTCATGAATGATGACCAGCTTTAGAAGAAAATGCCTATCAAGATAAATAAATTCTACCCTGATAAAGGAATCAACAAAGGATCTGAATTAGAGCTCAAAGATTGTGGGATTGTCTTATGAGGCCATTGGGAGTTTGTCAGATAGAATGAGAGTCCAATACCTCCGTGAAGGATGAACCCTGAATATTTCAGTAAGGAGCCTGAGTTTTATAGCAATAAGACTCAAAAATTAAAAAAATCAGAGAAACTTATCAGAAAAATAGGAGAGTTTCCAATAATTGGCCAAATTTCCATTTGCTTTCAAAGGTTGTAGAAGTCGATTTCACTGACCAACTGTCCATTTTTACCCAAAAAATGGACATTGCTTCTGGCCAATCGTCCAATTTTATCAGAAGTATGGACTTTTTCTTCTGATCAACTGTACGGTTTTACCGTAATAATGGACTTCGCTTCCAACCAATCGTCCAATTTTACCCAAAAAAATGGATTTCACTTTTTACCAACAGGTCAATTTTAGGCCAGAGATTAGAAAATTTTATAATCATTATTGACCAACCATTCGGTTAGTCAGTGGTTGTGAAGTTTTCGTTGGGTTTGCCTATTTACAGGCCAAACCATGTACCCATGTGTAATCCAGTCCAATCTAACCTTTTCAACCCATTCTCCTTTCTTTTTGTGCAAGTGTGTGTCCAGGCATCAAAGTAAAGCATTTACATAGGAATTGCTAATCAAAATTTTCTACCAAACAAAAGAAATTGATTATTACAAAAAAGTTCGATAAGGTGAGTTCCTAGCAAACTCCAGATCCTGCCCTAATCAAATTCTAATCAACTATTAGCCCTTCTGGGGCTTCATAAGGCTAGGTACCTCCCCATTTTCTAATCCACAAGGCTCGTCATCTCATTCAACCTCATAATCCTCATCATTGGGGTTGGGGATGAGTCCATTACCATGTGCTCGATCGATCCACTAGGCTTCATATGGCTTTTGAAGTGTTGTCACAAACCTAGAAGATTGATGTCTCAATTTCTTTAACAGTGTAAGGACTGGGGCTTTTTCCTCGCTCTCACTGGCGACCTCCTTCTCCTTCGGCGGTGCAAACTTTGGTTTACGAGCAGGCCTCAATGGAACCCGACTTGTCACTCTCGTCTTCCTTCGACCTCTCATCTATGGTACAAGAACTCCTCCTATAGGGGTTTAAGTAGAAGCAAGCTCTGCAAAATTCTGTCTGGCACTCAATCCACATCCTAAAAGTGGCATCCAGGGTGTGAGAATAGGTGCTTTGATTGCCTCTGTAGACCGTGCATACACATCTAATAGGTCCCCTACGGTGGATACGATATCCTTCAGATTGTGTATCATCCTAAAGGCATCTTTTAGCATCGAGCTTGGAATTGCTAAAGTAAATCATAGTGTTAAAAGTTAAGCATAAAGGTAAAATTACGCAAAGTCAAGATTTGAGTTTAAAAATTTGACTCGAGCAAGCTCCTTGAGCCCAAAAACCTCATAATCCTTCTTCGACCGTCGGATCGGCTCCGTGTTCTCTCCATTGGCCCTTAAGAACACTAGTATACTCCTGAAAGAGAAGGGAATAACCTCTATGGATTCTTACACCTTCTTGCCTTTGCCCTTCCGGTCTCGGTTCCCTCTAGCCGCCTAAATCCTCCTTGCCCACTCTATAATCAATAAGGACCGAAGGCCTCTATCAATAAATGCTTCATAGGTACGAGGATCACTTGGCCACCTCAAGGAGGATACATTGATCCCCTAACTCATACACTACCTCAGCCTTGATCCATTGTCCTGTCTGATGCATCTCAATGGGTGGGCCTGCAGGGGTACGAGACTCAACCATCCAAACGATGATGAAAGATCTTCCAAGCAATATCCTACCAGAAAAATATGGCACCGGGTGAGTGCCAACTTCTTCGGATAAGGTTCTGCTCCCTCTCACTTGAAAAGGGAAGCCTAAAAAAAGAAAGAAATGAACTGAGTATTTATGAACATGAGTTAGTAGAAATAGAAAGGCTAGAAAGACTAAACAACTCACCAAGTATTGATTCAAGCTATTGAAGCTCTCTCGTTAGGACCCCACCATGGCCCCAACTCACTCTTCCTAGACATTCCACTTTTACGTCGTGGCTCTGTCTCATTACTATGCATCTCCCCCAATTATGGGGCATACAACCCCAAAACCTTGAAAGCCCAGACCTGAATAGGAAGATAAAACGTGAGCAAATGTCTATTGCAAAGTGAGAGTAATAAAAAGGGGTCAAGAGTTGAGATATACCCTTCAGACGTCATAATATCCCATGAACCTCGATAATTGCCCCGGGGACACCGAGCCCATCGAATTATATAGATGTGCCATGCTGTGAGTATCCTAGTCGTACTCCCTTATCTATCTAACATACTATATGTAATATCCCGAACCTAGGGCTAGCCGGTTAATATTACTTTAGCGACAAATTCTATGAGTGATATTCTTTTGAGTCCTTAGAGATGATTAGCTTGAGCAGTATTATTAGTGACACATGAAAATACCACTAGCTACAGATAAAAAGCGGTGCAAGAAAGAAATAAAAGAAACTAGGCCGGTGACGCTTGAGAAGTTGTAATAAAATTAGGGTTTAGTATATAATTAACGTTATATCTTTTTGAGTTATTTAAAAAGGGGCAGAGAGGAATTAGAAAATACCCGAGAGATTCAAGAGAAAAAAAAAATTATGCCTTAAAAATTAAAAAGGGGGAAAAGAAGAGGAATGAGAGAAGGAGAGAGAGAAGAAGAAGGGGCATCAGCCCTAACCCGCAACGACGCTCTCGTCTCCGGCATCCCTTTTTGCCTGCCAGCTCCATCACCGGTGATGAATTCTGGCATGCCTACGCCGAGCGTCGCTGCTCAACACCTCCAAGCAGCCGTGCGATTGCCATCGCCGGCCACACCCAATTATCGGAGATCAACTCCGAGCAGTCGCCTTCACCGGAAGCTCCGTCCAATGCCTACGTGCACCACCAACGGCACCAAATGCCGCAAACTGTACCTGCCCAATACGATCGGCACAGCACCGCCACCGTCCATCCCGTAAGGCTTCGTCACCGTCGTGCCGTACCCAACGCACCGCGTCGCTGCTTCCACCGCAGGACTCACCACTGGCCTTCCTTCACCGAGCCTCCACGACCATCGTACCGCAGCCATCGCACTGCTGCCAAAGTGCCATTACCACTACAAGCTGTTGTGCGATTGCTGTCGCCGGCAGCCCAAATCGCCAGCCAATGCTTTTTCCCATATCACTGCAGCCCATCACCTGCAATGAACTCTGTCGCCACCACAGATCTGGACAGTTTCCATGTCGCCAGAACCATGCCGATTGTCGTCGCCGCTGGAATCTATGACCATGGCAAAAGAAAGAAAGAAAAAAAAAATTGGTTTTGTGGAATTGTTTGTGAACCAGGGTTTGGTGATGTTGTGATTTTGGTTTGGTAAGCAGTGGTGGCCTAACGGCGGTGATTGCATTGATTGTAGTCGGGTTATATATGTGCAACGGTGGGTGTCCAGTACCTGTGTTTGAGAGTTGTGCTGATTTTGGTGACTGAGCAGTGGTGGTGATTTAGCCAGAGTGATGGCGGTGGATGAAATAAAATAAATTAGGCGGGTTTGTGTGTGCAAAGGTGGGTGTATGGTGCGTGTATTTAGGCATGTTTGTAAGGGTGGCTATAGGGGTGGCTGTTGTTGGCCGATGGTGTGTAATAAGATATGAATGGGGATACGCTTAGGCAAGTGTGTATATTGTGTAGATGTGGTTGCGGTTGAATGCGGCGTCTGAGTTGTTTGAGAAAATATTCGATAGGAATTCTACATTTTTCCTCAATGATACCCTTCGGGTTATAGTGAAGTCGGGGCTATGGAGATGAAAGGAATGGCCTTAACGGTGCTATTGGTCAAACGTAACAACTGATCATCGCGCTACATTTTGGATCGAGGAAATATGTCAGCAACAAGTAAGTACCCCTGTCATGTTCCTCCGTATATGTATTTGCAAAAAACTATAATATGTATTTATGTTTTGATCAATTGAAGTTCAAAGATTTATTCTGCATATGTTTTATTTCTAAAATAGTTGATGAGAAATGCAATTTGAAAGAATGCCATGGAATGTCATGTGAGTCATAAAATTTTACTGAGTACATGTTAATGAGCAATGAAACTTGTCTTGGTTGCTGTACCCCATATCCAACGGGGGAATGTTGGATTTCGGGCCTTGGTCAACGGGGCTCATACGTTGATGCATAGTACTATGGCTGGTGGTGCGCCCTTGCGTCGACATGATTATTTTATCCCAGGTGTAGGAGGGATTTCGGGCACTAGTCAGGGGGGCTCGTACGCTGACCGCAGCATACCTACGAAAAGAAATATATGTTTCTGACGTGAATGGAATGAATGATGGTTGTACTCAGATTTGAACATCTTTTCTTCTGAAATTTCATGTATATGTGTATATGTATATGAAAGACGTTTTTTGTTACGAATGACAATAATTAAATGTTTGATTGTTGAAAGAAAACCCATGGCATGTTTTAGAAACTTCAAAACTATTTTAGGAACATGGCTGGTGTATTTACTGGGCTTTCGCTCATTCCTTATTTTTCAGGTGACGACTTAAGGGAATCAGAGCAGTATGTGCCACACGGGGGAGTAGTGCCCGAAGAGAACTTTTAGAATAATGAGTGCCCACTATTCGAACATTATAGTCTATGTTAATTTTCGTTATGCTTGAACTGATGTAAGGAGCTTAGGTCTCCTCGAGTTTTATTTATAAGCTTTAAAGACATGTAATGAGAGTTTTATTTGAATTTTTGGAAGTCGGTAAATTAGAACTAATTTGGAGTCACAGGATTGTAGTAAGGCCTGGCAGAGCCCTGGTAGGTGTTTGAATGGGCCTGCGGCCGGTCACGTGCCTAGCACACTGGCTTACCCGTGGGTTTGGGTCGTGACACTATAGAGCTTGCATACACCAAAGCTGCATTGAGTCATCCTCATTGCTAAATAATGTCTCCCCCAATATGTACAACCAGAAACCCCAGACATAATGATCAATGGATACGTCATCGGCATCCTCCAAGTCATACCCTCGTAGTGGGAACAGACGGTAATGAGCAAAACAAAACCACCCTTTTTATAGGACGGCTTGAAACCAAGCAACCAGCCCATTAGCTCTCACTCCTTGTCGAGATCATAGTACCAATGCGTAGGCCTCCTTCGAATTCGAATACCCGTGATATTCGTGAAGTTGTATGCGGTAAGTGTGGCCTCCTCAAAGGGTAAATTGAACGTGTTAGTGGAATCCCAACAACGCTTTGCAAAACACGAAAGATGCTTTTTACTCCAGATAAGAACATGTAACTCGTTCAGAAAAATGTCAAAGTTGGTCTCAACTATCCTATTCTCTACTGAAATCGATACCTTTTCCACCATTCCCGTACCAAATTAAGGGAACCCTTACAACTGACCTTCATGGGGAGGGTTGCACAAACCAAACAGAAGGAGATAAGCTTCAAGAGCCGCCTAGTTTATGCATGGGGTGCATGAAAAATAAGAGAGAAAAATATTATGGGCCCTATTTTACATGAAAGTGCTTTAGTGTATGAAAGAGTTTGTGTGATTGAAGCATAATCAATAGAAAACATACCTTGTCTCCAAAAAAGTTGTGGCCAAGGTGTGCTTCTTGATCCGGGGTGAAAATGGAATGATCATCCGTCCAGGTTTTTGGCCAGAATCATGAAATATGCCCTATTTGGGGCCCACCTTCGTGCCTTCTTCAAGTGTGTAGAAATTCCATCATCATCACATAAATTGGGAAAGAATAAAGGAGGATTCTAAGAATTTATAAAGATGAAGTCTAACTAGAGCAGGATTTGAGGGAGAAAAGTCCTTCTTGGAGACGAATTCAAGAGAGAGAGAGAGAGTGAATGAATTGTGTGAAATAACCCTAAATTTTGTGCCCAAAAATCTGAAACGGTAAACCGGCCAATTTTTAGTTTAATATTGTCAACCTGCTGACTAATCGGCCGGTCCTTGACACTTTATTTGTCAAAATTGTAGCCTTCTGACTAACCGGACGATTTTTGGCCTAATATTTTGACTCTTCTTCTTCTCTCGCTAACTAGTTGGTTTTCGATATAAAAAAAGATCAACATAAAAGATAATTGTATGCCAGTTTGAAACTCATGTTTACATGCCCTTTTGTGCCTTACATGCTTCCGTGACCTTTCTTTTCATAAGTTTGTGTGTTTTGCCTGCCTATGTATTTTGCATGACACCCAATCATTTTGCCTAAGGATTTTTTATCCAATATTTGTTGCTGGCATGCTTGCATGTGCATGTTTCTTATTTTTGATCAGATTACTTTAATTTGTTGATCAATTTAGTGATATTTGTACAGCATAAGGCCAGTGCAAGGTCCTTGTTTTGCTGCTAGAAGCAACATTTCCTTCAAATCATGTGAATTAAGACGTTCAGCACTCCAATGACCAGCTGTCTTTGTGACACTTTTGGCTCCGGCTTTGAGTGATGTTCCCAAAACTTTTCACATATCCAAGAAACCAACCATTTTGACACATTGTAAGTTCCAAAAGGTGGATATAGTCTAGTGTTCCTAAGTGACCAAATGTTTTAACACATTTTTGGCTCCGACTCTTGGATAAATTCCGGTGTTCCTGAGCGACCAACCATTTCGACACATTATTGGCTCCATCTCTTAGGTTCACCCTTTTCATATATCCAAGCAACCAGCCATTTTGACATGTTGTTGGCTCCAGCCTAACTGATGAACCATTTCGATACGCTATTGGCTCCGTCTACCATTTTCACCCTTTTAATATATCCAAGCGACCAACCATTTTGACACGTTGTTGGCTCTGGCTCTTGGATATACTCCAGTGTTCCTAAGCGACCAACCATTTTGACACGTTATTGGGTCAAACCTCAGGTTCACCCTTTTCATATATCTAAGCATTCAACTGTTTCAACAAGCTGTTAACTCCGGATCTTGGATGTATTTTATTTTTCCTAAGCGACCAATAGTTTTGATACGTTGTTGGCTTCAGCTCTTAGGTTCACCCTTTCTTTATATCAAAGCGACCAGCTATTTGAGGGCGTTGTTAGTCCCGACTCTTAGATATAAGTCTTATGGCTAAGAAACCAATTGCTTTGACACGCTGCTGGCTCCGGCTCTTAGACATGAGTTTTCAGTGTCCTTATATGACCAATCTTTGTTATTGTTGGCTGCAACTTTGAAGGATAAGCCCCTTTCCTGGCGACCAATTGTTATTTCTAGATTCAAACAATGTTCAATATCATTTTTTGTGGTATTATTGTTGGATGACCAATTGTTGTTACTATTGGTTCTGGCTTCAAATAATATCTATATCCTTTATTGAACTACTTGAGTTTGATTTTGCCTCGGAGGATACGTAGGAACCTCTGTAAAGTTTTGACCTCAAATGTCAAGGTCTGTGATTTTGTTCAGAGTTTTGTGGGCTTTAGCCATATTTCACTACAAAAAATGTGTTTTTTTTTCTGGTGCTGTTCGCTTGCACGTGAGCTCCCTCACTGAGGGGCACTTTAGAGACTGTATTTTTTGTAGTCATCATTAATTAAATATATATTAGACTTTATTATCAATTAGAGTTTATTATTAAGGTTGACCCTGGTAATATAACTTAATCAATTCAATTTGACCCAGTCCAGTCAAGTTGTCCAAGGCAGTCGGCAGTTTGGCAGTCCAGCTAGAGGTCTCAAATGAGCCGGGCGGCCCGCAAGCTGGCCCAGCCCGGCCTTTTTTTGGGCCCGGACTGGCCCTAACCCTTAGGGCTTGGGCTAGGGCCAAGGCCAGGCCTAACTTTTTGAGAAACAAGCCCAGGCCCGGCCCTAAAATGGCCCGGATTTGGCCCGGCCCAAAAAATGGCCTTTTCAGTTTTTTTTAAACTAAGGTCTGTTTGCTTGCCTTCTATGACTAAAATGTAGAAGAAATCTATTACTTTTAGATTATTAGTGAGAATAACTAAGGTGTATTTGTTATTTTGAATAACAAAAAAAAAAAGATCATTACCGAACTTTTAGATTATTAGTGAGAATAACTAAGGTGTATTAAATCAATGATTTGGAAGACATAAAGATAGTTTCTGAGTCCGGTACCATCCCATCTGCAAAATAAAAGATCATTACCGAACTTGGGTCAGCTAATGTCTCGAGATTCGAGAAAATTATTATTAAACTATTGGATGACCCGCCAGTTTGTCAAAAATCGATCGTTTAGTTAATTTTTCTCAATCCGCGATTTTATCAAATCTTCAGTCTTTAATTAGATAACCATCCGAAGAATTTTTTCTCAGGCGGTTCTCAACAAGGTAAATTTATTTTTTTCCCTTTTCTTTGGATAAGATGTCCAACATAGGGCAATATCCAGTGTAAAGGAACTTCTTTTAATTTGAACTATTCTTAGTATGTTTGAGCAATTATTTGACCTTCACCATGCAAAAAAAATCATTCATGTAATTTTAGAAAAATATCTGGAAAACCAATGGTAATTCTTAGAGCAATTATGATTATTAAACTTTAATCTTGAATTTTGAAATCAATTATAACTACTCATCCACTTTTTAACTAAACTTGCATTAAAAAAGACTAATGGTAATTCTTATGATTATTAAACTTTAATCTTGAATTTTGAAATCAATTATAACTACTCGTAGTGATTAATAAAACTTGTGTGACTCAATTCACCCTAGAAAGTTGGGTAAACAAGTATATAAAAACAATTTATTTCTGAAGGGGTCCTAACACTTTTGACTGTTACTTGTAATTAATACTTTTTTTGAAATAAGACTAACTAGTAGATATTATACCAGTTTGAGCATTAAAAATAGTATCAATTTTAACTATAAGTAGTGATTTTTTCGCTAATTCAATATAAGATTAACCTCCACCTTATAAGTTACTTTTGACTTTTTTATTGCAGCCAAGGCAAGAATGCCACGAATGGTGGTAGCTTTGCAAGCTTATTTCAGTTATTAGGTATAATTCGACCAATTTTGTCAAATAAAACTTATGTTATGATAAAGTATTCGTGAGAAACTACGACTTAGTGCATTTAGCGGATGTAAGAACTATAACTCTGGTGGCAAACACTAGTCCTAAAAGACGTGAAAAACAAATTAAACACTCCAAAACAATGGCACATGATCAATATTGATTAAATATCCTCTAAACATGCATTTCATTAAAAAGACGAACATATAACGATTCTTGATACTATGTGGTGTTCGGTAAAATTAAGAGTGCAACTTGGGCCGGGCAACCCATAGACAACCCATGCTAGCCTGCAGAATATGACCTGGACATGGGCAAAGGTTCGACAAGCCCGTCCAGCCTGTGGGATAACTAGCTCGTCTAACTAATACATATACATATACATATACATATACATATATATATATATATATATATATATATATATATATATATTGATTGTTTCCTTCAGTTTTTTTTATCTCATTTTGTCCCAAATATTAGTTTTCATTCTCATATTTAAGTTCATTTCAAGACTTTAATGTAGAGAAAGTTTTGACGGGCTTAACATGGAAAGATATTATTAGGCCTGGAGATGGGCTGGGTTGGGCTGGACATGGACACGACTTTTAGAGAGTGGGCTTGGCATGGTTTGACACTTGGGCTCGTCCAGCCTACCCAAGTTGCACCCTTTGATAAAATTTATATCAGGAAAAGAAAATAACTTATTTGTAAGAAGTAATATATATGGTGTATAAGTACTACTAGATTTGAAATGTATCTCTGATAATATTGAATTTCTACTTAATCATCACGTGGCTAGATGCCATGAACAACAAAGCACCCAAAGTTATCATCACCAATCAAGTTTTGGTAATGAAGAAGGTTATTGCTACCATCTTCCCAGAGACTCGCACAACTTGTGTACTTGGCACGTAAGCAACAAATACCTTGAATGTCTACATCACGTGTATGCAAAGTATCCAGATACATTAAGAAGTTGTTAATGATTGAGGAATTTGAAGGGAGGTAGGAGAAACTTGTTGAGGATTACTCATTGCGAGACCACGAGTGGCTCCAACACATGTATGAGCACAAGGAACAATGGATTGTCATTTACACCAGAAGGTATTTTTTTGCAGGCACAAAAACGACGGGCAGGAGTGAATCTATTAATGCCCTATTCGATAGCTATGTAGGTACAATTACGAATTTGAAGATTTTTGTCATAAATGCCCAAAAAAAGGTTGCATGGATATTCACGAAAGAAATGGCTATGGACTTTTCAAGCACATATAAACAAAGAAGAAGGCTGCTTGAGACCCCACTGGAGGTAAATGGTGTAAACGTCTATACTAAGGAGATGTTCATACAATACCAAGTAGATCTGCAAAAATCAGGACGATACAGTATAAACAAAGTGACAGAAAGTCTACACATGAATACAAGGTTTATTCATTAATGAATGGCTTCGCCCCTAAGAAAGTACGTCGATTGTATACGATGAACAACGATATAAAGATGGATATGATGACATGTGTTTGCAAGAAGTTTAAGTTCTCTAGTATGTTGTGTCGACACATTCTGTGGTTTTTAGCAAAAAAAAAAAATCAAGGCAATTCTCGATAATTATGTCTTGCATAGTGGACTAAGGTTGCAAACAGGTTGCACGGTTCCATTGCCTTTCTGAAGCATCCGTATATTGGTTTTGAAGAATCAGAGACGTTGGGTTATAATCATCTGGTGAAAATGTTCACACGAATGCCTGAAAAGGGTTATGCTACAATGGCCGGATATATGTATTTTCACAATCTAGCCCTACAACAAGATCCCATCCCATTAGCGACCAGTTTGAAGTAGTAGAGGCATCCAATGCGGCTGAAACTGAAGGCATTCCTACAAAGGGATCAGAAGATGATGAGCCAATTGAGGAAGAAGACAGTGTTATCTGGCCTTTGGATCCTATTATAGCACAAACAAAAGGCCGCAAGAGATTACAAGGATGAAGAGCACTATTGAACAGGCAACCCAACCTATGAAACTGAGAAAGTGTGCATTGTGCAACAAAATGATCAACCATGACATGCAGAACCATTACAAGGCACTAGGATAAGTTCAAGGTGCTTGCAAGACGAGGAACAAGATGATGCCAAAGAAAATGAAGTGGACCTTTAGCCTATGGACTTGAATTTGATTAATGGGCTTTGTAATAATCTTTTCTTCTGTTAATAATCAATTTTATTGTAACATTGGGTTATTCACGAATTGTGTTCTTTACCATTTGAATTTCAATGTACTCTTGTAGTGACCAATTTACCATCTAACCCACTAAGCTTTAAAAAAGAAAAAGTTTGTGCTCCACCATCTGCTACATAATGTAGCAGACAATGGATCAGAAACATCGCACTCCAATACTTAGAAAAATTTTGGGCTTCTAGTTCCCAACACTTAGTGAGAAAAAAAATCCCTAAAAAAGCATTATGCTCCACATCCGTTATATTATGTAGCGGCCGATAGAGCATAAACATGACACTCCAATACTTAGAAAAATTCCAAGCTTCTAGTCTCCAAAAAACCATTCTGCTCTCCCATTCGCTACATTATTTAGCAGGCGGTGAAGCCGAATAAAGCATTCTGCTCATTCGTCTGCCACATAATTTAGCTGACGGTGGAGCAGAAACATGGCACTCCAATACTTAGAAAATTTTCGGGCTTCTAGTTCCCAACACATAGAGAGAGAGAAAAAAGGCCCAAGAAAGCATTTTGCTCCACCGTCCATTACATTATCTAGCGGACAGTAAAGCAAAATAAAGCATTCTACTCCATCGTCTGTCACATAATGTAGCGGGCGGTAAAGCAGCCCTTAAAACCAACTTTTCCTTTTTTTTCAACCAACCATCAACTTGTTTCAACCATTCTCAAAACAATCTTACACACCCCACATTCTCAAAAGTGATACTCAACTATAACGCACCACTTCTAGAAAGAAATACTCAAACCATAAAGACTGCATGACATTTTTGAATTACATCAACAATTATATACTAGAAAGAGAAGTTCAATAATCATATAAAATTCTATTTTATTAAATAAAATTATACGTCAAATGTTATTTAGCCTTCAGTTTAGCCAGATTTACGATATCCCTAACTTGTCTAGGTTTACATTGTTGAACTTGGCAAGCTATCTATTATCTAAAGTTGTCTACCTCTTGGCTCCAGTTGACCTTCTTGAGGCTCTCAGACCGAGAAATGTAGTTCATGTACATCAACACAAAGACACTGCACCGAGGTATTCTTTTGCTTGAGCCTACTTTTCTTCATAATTATATCGAGCTTTGGTGCCGGTACTTAAAGCCCACAATGGTCATGAAGAATGGCACAAAATAAATCCTGTGAAATAATAAAAGAAATGTAAGCTACGAGATTCGTATTACAGTGATTAAATCAAGAAATTAAAAAACTGTAAAGACAAATGAAAAGCTTATCATAGCCCTCAATTATTCCTGGAAAAGATCCTTCAGAGACATGAATTATTGTTGTGGAGACTGTCAAGGATTAAAATCTTCATTGCAGAAGGTTGACAACATAGCATATACCAGTGGCTGTGGTCTAAGCAGGGTATTAGGAAGATATCCAAATAGAGGAAACTCACTGAATTCATAAAATCCGTGAAAATTTTAGTAAGCATCTTAGGGTGAGGCCATTGCAATAATGATTTCCTCCCTCTCACGTTACACCATTATTCCCATTCTGTAGCACCCTAGAAATCCGGAGCTCCATCACCCCAAACTCCCAGAACGTTAACCTAACACATAGTAGTTGACATGTCACATCCTGTTTACTAACACATACAAACTCGAATTCATATTTCTTAAATTCTTCAAAATACAAGATTCAAACTGCTTAAGCTTAAACTATTAAAACCTAGTTTCCATACAAACTCGACTTTATATAGAACGGATTGACAGTACCGACCCACGTAGGGGTCTTACTACCTAGTAGTGGTGGGCTCATTGGAATTTCACATAGACTCTAAATCCATTCCCGAGCATGGTACAACTAATCATTACCTGCAAAAGGAAGTCAAACGAAGGGTGAGCTTTTGAGAGCTCAGTAAGGTCGTACAAGGAGAACAGAAATAATTACAAAACGATTCAAAAGAATCCAACTGACAATGATTTCCAACAAAATATTTCAAACGATCTAAATAGCTCAATGATTTCAAAAATTCATAAATGGATACCAAAATAAATATTAACAATCACGACAAAATTCCAAAAAGATCATTTCCAAAACCATTATTGCAAAATAAAATGATGGTTTTCCAAAGGATTTCAAAACGAGTTCAAAGGCAATTTGGGGAGGGATTTTAAACCAACACAAACTATTTGAGACAATCCTTTCTAGCCATTTCTATAACGGTCATTGTAAGATATAATGTAAATAAATTCAAAGATGTTGATTCTAGGCAAATTGCGATGCTATTCAGGCAAACCCAGTATGTGATGTCATTCAGTCAAAACCATTATGGTGTACACATGCATGATGTATGAATACTAGTCCCAATGGATGCTAGCCTGCATTCCACGTAGGATTCAAACGAACCTTATAATGCCTCCCCACAGTACAGTTCCCTAGTTCAACACAAAATCAATAATAACAATGAGTATTATCACAACTCAAATAACCGAAATCAAATTCATCACTTAGAACCCAAGAATTAATATGAACAAATATCGATTTCAAGCATAAAAATTTTGAAGAAAGAAAATAAACAATTATCGAATTTGCTTAGCATGTACTAACAAACGAGCATCAATAGATTTCCAAATAACCGATTCAGGTTCAATGTTGGAGTTTTCTTGATAATAACATGCCGATATCAAATACATATCTTAATGTTTGAAATTAGCTATAAGAAAATTTAAAGAATACTTACGAGTTATCGAAATAAGGGTTTGGATGAAAGTCCTTACCTAGGGTTCAGATAGAAAGTCCTTACCTAGATCCGAAACTAGATTATCCTAACCCGAAAGTCTTTAACTTTACCTAAATGAAATAATCAAATCATCAGAACACAGCCTACACTATGATATTATAACTCAATATGGACGCACGCATACTCCCAAATTGAACCTCCCTCACCGGGTACATAAAATTACAAAAATGCCCCTTAAGTGTAAAATTACCAAAAACACTCCTCGCACTCTTAAATCACCAAAACATTATTCCTGTAAGTAAAATCACTCGAATAATCTTACTATAAATGAATTTACCAAAAAATACCCTTCATAGGTAAAATTACCAAAATACCCTTCTCGGGGGAGGGGGCAAATAACCAAAATATCTCCTGGTTATTTTTGGCACCGAAAAAATCTCAAAACATCTTATAACACTATTTTAAGCATCTTAAAGTCATTTTTGGGCTAAAAAGTGTTTTAAAAAATTTTGCTCAAAAATCCTAAATCGGTGTCTGGGTTGAGCATGTAGAAGCCGGTTCGGCTAAACATAGCTTCTGACTTCGGAATGACACGAAATTTTAGGTAATGAAACATATCAGTAAAATAAGGTTTCCCTAGAATTTTTTAGATTAAAATAACTTAATTTTCTATACCAAATAATTCAAAATTTATCTTTAATTGATACCCTAATTTAGTGTCCTTCACGGACACCAAAATTTCTCAAAAAATTCCAGAGTGTATGTCTCGTAAAAATTGGGAATTACTATTTTACATTTTGACAAATTATAACCCTGACTATTTATAAAAAAAAAAACAGATTAGAAACTGCCTACTTAATTTTCTATTATTAGAGACACTTCCAAGCACTATTCAAATCATTACACACACTAATACACACACACACACACACACACACACTCATCTTCAATCCCACTGTCGTACCCATTTTCACACACACCACTCAGGAACCCACATTGATTCACTACCCATTTACTCCAAAACACTAGAATACTCACTGCCCTGTTAACACACTAACTCAATCAACCACTCAAACCACATACAAACTCACTATGCGGCCATGAACACACACACACACACACACACACAAAGCCACTGAAACACTAGAACACATACACGTCTACAACATTGAAAGTGCACCCAATTCACTCCAACACACACTAGTACCACACATACACACTTTACATCCATCATTTCCCACAATTACTCTCTACACACAAAGAACACACACACTGAACACATGCTGTTCTCACACTATATTTACACATTGAGATTATACACAAAGAAAGGGGAGAATGCCATCTGAAATTGCATCAATTCTTTCCCTTTCTTCCTCTGTTTATGCTTTGTTTCTTCTCATTTCCCTCTGTTTCAACTTTGTGTCTCTATTTTCTGCTTTTGTCCAATGTTTATGCTTCTCTTCTTCTTCTTTTCCATTTTCTCTTTTCTCACCCGAATTCTCTCTCTCTGTTTTCTTTTCATTTGGGATAAAATTAGATTACGATAAAATTGAATTAGTCATCACATAAAAAGAGTAGGAGGTGGCAAACATTTAAAGAACTTTCTCTAAAATTTTGACACATTGGTACCTACTTTTCAAAATTACAAATTAGTCCCCCAAAACTTTGTGTAATTACATTTAGGCCCTAATTTAATTCTAATCTTTATTAATTTAATTAGATGTCACTAAAATATGTACTCTCACTCATTTTATTATTTTCCATTACTAAATATATTAATTTACATTTATGCCCCCCAAAGTTTTTCTAAAACTATAAAATGATCCCAAAAGTTTTCAAAATTATATTTTTTCCCAAACTTGTTTTAAGCTCTCATACCTTACTAATACCCGAGCATTGCTCAAAATTAACGCCCGTTTATTTTTTTGGGTCACCGATAGTTATTTGAAACCGTTCCAAAAGTGCAGAATATTACATTTTTTTCTACCTTATAAAAATTTTGTTCTCGAAATTTGATCCCGAATTTCTTTTTACCTATAACGTGTAGACATTACGCTTCTGCTGCATAACTCTGATAACTATCAGATAGTAGTCGAGCTACATCTAACCTTCGTACCCAAGTTCAGTCTGATGAATATCCAAACGCAAGAATTAAATTCTAATCGTAATGTTAAACTCAACCTGGCCAATTTATCACTGGCCCTCTAATCATTCCGGCACTTCACGAACCATGGCTTAGCTAATACTAAACTCACTGATCTCAATCACATATTATCTGAAGCTTAAGAATCTACCTAATCTCATATGAGGCAAGCTATGAAATCCTAAATCAGGTAGAGATACATGTACTTAACAATTTTTTACACACAGTAAAACTGATAACTAGATTAACTACAAGGGGCAATTATAACATGTTACCATTTTGGTACGTATTGAACAAACTTCAATCACATGGAAACAGTGATGGTTATACGACAAAGCATCTGACGGTAATCATGACAAACAATCATCTCACTCAAATATTTAGGGAATCAAATGATAAAAATAATCGCAACTAGGCAATGAAAACACAAAAATCTTTAACAAAATCATACCTATTGGCTCTCGATATTTACGATACATGAACATTCTGGAAAATGAAAGCGAGTACATAAACAATGGTATTGGTATGACAAAGCAAAGTCAACCCAGTGACTCGAAACAATTACAATCAGTAGGAGTTATTGGTCCTTGATAGAATTCATGGCTTTCTCATGGCCAGTAGGCCAGATACTATCCCATTAAGTCCAAATAGATGCGAATGAAAAATAAATAACTAGATGACAGAGTATAAGTCCAAATTTCTTGTCGTACTCTCAAACCAGACTTTCAGTCTTAACACCATTCATTCTCCAAAATCACTATTCTTACTCATAAATCAAATCGCTAACTTAACTACTGTACCATGTGAACTTTCCAAATACTACTAGGGTTTTCCTTGAAAATCTTCAGATGCATGATTAGAGATAACCAATCCCTACCTCGAACAGCAAATAGGATGGGATCCATAAGAAGTTCTCTATCCCGTATGTGGACAGCACAATTATAGAGAACCGTAAAAAAAGGTAAAGACTCTTGCAACGAAATGCCTATCACAAGATCAGTTCCTAAAAGATGGGTTTTCACCCTCAATCGCTATGCAAAAGTAAAAGATACAAAAGAATATGACGCTCCTGAATCAAACAATATACAAACATCTAATAAGTTAACATGTAGTGTACCTGACACCATGACATTGGATGTAACAATATCTTGAAGAGACATAGAATAAAAGGTAATTAATGATTTGGGCTTTGCATCTATTGGACTTGAGACTGATGGGTCTGGGCCCTATGGCCTTGTCCTCTTCCGTGACGAGGAACACTACCTGTCGATGCACTAACTGTAGGTGTGGGATAAATGACTGATTATTTTTTTAATAATCGAACAGTCTTGAACCAAATGCTCCATACTGTGACACTTAGAATACCCTCTGATAAATCAATAGCATGGCTTACCGCCATGATACCAATCGAAAATAAATACTGGGGTGGCCAAAAAAGTTAACTCGCCACCCATACCAATACACTGTGTAAGTCGACCTCCAAAATTTCGCTATGGTCCAAATCTAGTACTCTGAGCTGATCGAGTGCTTACACCTTGCGCTCTTCTAAATCCCATATCATGCCTGATCGAATTCCCAAACTCTACCCATGTCTAAATCCCTTATTCGATGCAAGCTTAAACCCTTGATTCTGCCTACCTTGGACCTTGGGCACCCTGCTGTGTCGACTGTAAAATTGCTGACGCCTGTCAGCTCTTACAAATCTGCCCTGGGAAGACTATTACCTTTCTCTCTCTTCTATCCACCCCGTGTTTGCTCATACATTCTTCTATCTTCTGATTTGTACTGCTCCAAAGCACGTACTAGCAAGTAAACACACTCCATATAGCTCATCAATCGAGCATAGATCTATCCACCTCTCAATCCAGGCCTAAGCCCCCACTCAGACTTCCCATAGCTATTTGCCTCCATTAGTAACATTCCCACTGCAAATCTAGAGAAACAAGGAAACCTCATCTCAAACTCGTCTACCGACTCTTAATCTATTGCCTCACATTAACAAACTACCTCAACATTTGTTCATTAAATCTTGCAAAATACCTATCGAAAAACAATTCCCTAAACCGTTTCCAAGTATATCAATTAATTGCTGATGAGACAGACTCTTTGCTACCGTTTTCCACCATTGATCGGCCTCATCTCTTTGCTTATAGACAGAAAATTCAACTTTTTGTTTCCCATTACAGTAAATAGCTCAATAAAATTTCTCTATTTCATTAATCTAGTTCCCTGTCTCTATATGGTCCAGTGAACTCCCTTGAAACTAGTCGCATTATGTTTGTTAAATTTACCTAAGTTACTCCCATTTTGAGGTTGTGGTTGGACCGAATTCGGTACTCCTTGCTACTGGATAGCCAGATTCTATGTCATTAGGGTCAGAATCAGGTTCATAGCATTCAGAACTGCAACCATCGGTTCTGGATTCTGCTAATTCTTCCTATTAGGTAGAGGTGCCTCTCTACGATCATGGAACCTCCATATAGTGCATTTCCTAATCTGAAGATTTGTCATCAGGTCTTTCAAATGTTGGGGATAAGATCCATGCTCATCTTATGCAAACCTGTAAGAATTTCATACATCAGGGACCCCAGGTGCTCCGTACTATTTCCCCACTGCCAGTGCTATGAGTGTGGACCATACTTGTGCAATTAATAGCTATCATTAGCATTCTAACACGTGTCTAAAGAACAACTGAATGACAAGTCAAAGGCAGACTTCTTAACACTACCATCATCCTACCCCATTCTCATTAACCGAAATACAATTCAACAGAATCATATTACTTACACTTTGCCATTCCCAGCCTACAAAATCATATACCTAATCACTTAATACCACAAGACCGAACTACTCAGAAACCAGATGTAACACTCAAAAACATTTAGAGCTCCAAGTCACTAAACTCCCGGAATGTTAACCTACGACATAGTAGCTGACCTGTCACATCTTGTTTACTAACACATACTTGAAAGCATCTAATCTGACATCGACTCAAATTCCTAAAAATACAAGATTTTATACTGGTTAAGCTTAAACTAATAAAACCTAGGTTCTTTAGAAACTCCAGTTCATATAGAACGAGTTGACAGTACCCACCCATGTAGGGGTCTCACTACACAGTAGTGGTGGGCTTATCAAAATCTAAAACAGACTCTAAACCCATTCCTGAACATGCTACAACTGATCATTACCTGCAGAAGGAAGTCAAATGAAGGGTGAGTTTTTGAGAGCTCAGTAAGGTTGTACAAGGACAACCGAAAGAATTACAATACGATTTAACAGAATCCAACCGACAAAGATTTCCAACAAAATATTTCAAACAATGTAAATAGCTCAATGATTTCCAAAATTATCAACATTCATCATAAATAGATACCAAAATAAACATTAACAATCACGACAGATTTTAAAATGATCATTAAAAGATCATTTTTAAAGCCATCATTCAAAAATACAATGATGGTTTTTCAAAGGATTTCAAAACGAGTTCGAAGGCAATCTGGGGAGGGATTTCAAACAAGCAGAAATTGTTTGAGACAATCCTTTCCAGTCATTTCTGTAACATTCATTGTACAATGTAAATAAATTCAAAGATGTTGATCCTGTGCAGAATGTAATGCCATTCAGGCAAAGTCAGTATGCGATATTTAGGCAAAGCCAATATGGTGTACACATGCATGCTATACGAATACTAGTCCTAGTGGGTACTAGCTTGCGTTCCACATAGGATTCAACTCATTCTTATAATGCCTCCCGACCGTGCAGTTCCTGAGGTCGACACAAAATCAACAATAACAATGAGTACTATCACAACTCAAATAACCAAAATTAGATTCATCACTTAAAACCAAGAATTGCCACCAAACAATAGCAAGAATAAACACGAACAATTATAGATTTTATGCATAACAATTTTGAAGAAAGAATACAAACGATTACGAATTTCCTCTACATGTAATAATAGGCGAGCATCGATAGATTTCTAAACAACCGATTCAGGTTCAATGTCGGGGTTTTCTTGATAATAGCATGCTGATATTAAGTACATCTCCCATTGTTTGACAATAGCTATAAGCAGATCAACATAATACTTATGACTACGAGTTATTGAAATAAGAGTTTAGATGAAAGTCCTTACCCAGGATCTAGATAGAAACCCTTACCTGGATCCGAAGCTAGATTATCCTAACCGGAAGGTCTTTAGCTTTAACCTAAATGAAATAATCAAATCGCTAGAACACAGCCTAACGATATTATAACTCAATACGAATGCACGCATACTCCCAAATTGAACCCCCTCATCAGGTACATAAAATTACAAAAGTGCCCTTTATGTGTAAAATTACCAAAAATACCCATCGCACACCTAAATCACCAAAACAACATTTCCGTAAGTAAAATCACTCAAATAAATTTAATATATGTGAATTTACCAAAAAAATTTCTTTCATAGGTAAAATTACCAAAATACCCCCCTCAGGGTAGTAAATTACCAAACCCCCTAGGGGTTTTCGGTACTGGAAAAATTCCAAAACATCTTAAAACACTATTTTAAGCATCGTGAAGTCATTTTTTAGCATTAAAGTATTTTTAAAAAAATTTACTCAAAAATCCCGAACCGGTGTCTAGGCCGAGCGATCAGAAGCCGATTCGGCTAAAAATAGCTATTATTTTTGGAATGACACGAAATTATAGGTAATGAAACATATTAGTAGAATTGGTTTCCCTAGAATTTTTAGATTAAAATAACTTAATTTTCTATATAAAATAATTTGAGATTTTTCTTTAATAGGTACCCTAATTTAGCATCCTTTGTGGACACTGAAAATTTTCAAAAAATTTCAGAACATACAACCCGTGAAATATTAGGGGTTACTGTTTTTCCATTTTGTCGAATCATAACCCTAGCTATTTATAAAAAAAAATTAGATTAGAAACCACCTAATTGATTTTCTATTGTTAGCGACACTGACAAGCACTATTCAAATCATTACACACATTAATACACCTTCGCGCGCGCGCGCGCACACACACACACACACTCATCTTTAACCTCACTGCCACACCCATTTCACACACACCACTCACGACTCTGCACTGATTCACTACCCATGCACCCAAAACACTATAATACTCATGGCCCTCTCTAAAACAACACAAACACTAACACAACCAAACACTCAAATCACACACACGAACTCACTGTGTGGCCATGAACACACACCCACAACCTGCAACACACACACACACACACACACACAAACCCACTAAAACACTAGACACACACACACACACACACACACACACACACACACACACACCTTCTACAACACTGAAAGCACACCCAATTCACTCCCACACATACTAACACCACACATACACACTTTACATCTACCATTTCCCATAATTACTCTCTGCACACGAAGAGCACACACTAAACACACATAGTTCTCACACTATGCTCACACACTGAGATTATACACATAAAAATGGGAGAATACCATCTGAAATTGCATCAATTCTTTCCCTTCCTCCCTATGTTTTTCCAACTGAGCACCATGCTCTGCTTCTTCTCTTTTCCCTCTATTTCTAGCTTTGTTTCGCTATTTTCTAGATTCTGTGCACTGTTTATTCTTCTGTTCTTTTTTTCCTCCTCTCTTTTCTCACCCGAATTCTCCCTCCCCCCCCCTCTCTCTCTCTCTCTCTCTCTCTATTATTTTCGTTTCATCTAGGATAAAATCAGATTAGTCATCACAAAAAAGAGTGGGAGGTGGCAACCATTAAAAGAACTTTCTCTAAAATTTCGACACATTGGTGCCTACTTTTAAAAATTAAAAATTGGTCCCCCAAATTTTATGTAATTACATTTAGGCCCCAATTTAATTCTAATCTCTATTAATTTAATTAGATGTCACTAAAATATGTACTCTCATTCATTTTATTATTTTTCATTACTAAAAACATTCATTTGCATTTATGCCCCCAAAGTTTTTCTAAAATTACAAAATGGCCCCAAAAGCTTTCAAAATTATAATTTTGGCCCAAAATTGTTTTAAGCTCTCATACCCTACTAATACCCAAGCATTACCCAAAATTAATGCCCGTTTATATTTTGGGTCATCGATAGTTATTTTAAACCGCTCTAAAAGTTTGGGATATTACACATTCTCCAAGAAGCATAGAACTAAAAAGCATGTCGAACATAAAAACTCAATGGTAAGCATCTCTCTTATCCCTTTCTCTACATGCCAAAAGCTTGATGTAGGCAGGCAACACTGTATCTTCCAACGAAGCACACAGCTTGAGGGTGGACATTCCATCCCACATGATATCATAATCAAGCTCATCAGATTGAACACGATGTTAAGAGCCTGGGGTGGTGGGGTGTCCCACTAAACCAATGGCCGTGGACTAGGACACGTTTTTCTGACTTCAAGGGCTTTGACGGATGAACTTTGGGATAAGAGGGATGGGATTGATGTGGGGGAATTATTCTCCTTGAGGCTCTTCAGGTGACCTGAGGCCTGAAGTAGAAGCTCCCTACGGGGGGACAAGTTGTAGCGACTCTGAGAAGTTGAAGTTTGTGAGTCAAAATCTTGTGAGACTTGACTCTGGGGATCTGGTGCAATATCCGAGTCCCTAAGCAACTCAAGTGAGGGCTGACTCCACTAGTCCCAATGAGCCATTCTCTGGTTTATAGCCAAAGGCTGGCCCTAAGCATCACATGTTCCCTTCCCCGAGGGACCACCAATTCCCTCGCTCACCCCAGAACGTTGCCGTGAGGGATCAGTCATTCCCTCACTCACACCCGAAGGCTACCCTAAGGGATAAGCCATTCAAAAAGAGGGTCTCCTATAACCCCTCACAAAATCCCGTAGCTATGCGCCAAGTACTCATCCTGAGAGTGAAGATCCACTCCTATGGCATCTAGAAGATCCTTTCGTTCATTCAATTTTTAGAAAAAGGCCAGTGAGGCATCAACCTACATCAAGTTAGATCATAAGTAAATTTAAACACTACATGAAATTAAATAGGAAACTTACGAGATTGAATGCTACATGAAAGTAAATAGGAAACTTACGAACTTGAATACTCTCCGCTAATCAATTACACCCCTGGGCTAGTATTTATTGCCTCTTACCCACTGCACTGGGTGTACCCTCCTCTGAGTGATGCGGTCGTACAGCCCTAGATATTGTTTGATGCTGACCATTGGGTCTGGCTCCGACATAATGGTTGGCAGCGTGCTTGCCAGGACTTCCACAATCCAATCTCGCTAGTGCATAACTCAAGGGCATCCACCCGCCCAAATTTTAGGATGTTCGGTGGGCTCTTAAAGTCGTATGTTTGGGGCATCCGCTGGCAGCCCTTGCAAGAACTCTACCTGGTGCATGGTGCGATCCTGTAGTTGCCACTCCGTGATCTCCCAACGGATCAATGGAGTGCAAAGTGAGTCAAACTCCCCCCCGATAGAAGACAATGTTTTGATAGGGATGAACTCTCATCGGATAGTGGCTCTCCCTTCTACTGTACTCCCAAGGGTGTAACTAAGGTTAGATTTTATCGGTTTTGGGTCTACGTTCCACACCTGAAAAGAGAGACAAATAGGTGAAGTATGGTCAAAATTTATTATGCAATGAGTAATAAAAGATTATCAAAAAATAAATTAAAAGGGGTTATATGATAAACTTGCAACAATGAGAGATATGCACATATAGCTTTGCAGTCGGGCCTCATTGCCATGTGCAGAACGCAATACAAGTACGCAAGTTTGGCTGCACCCCAAGCAACATCTTGCAAGTTACCCAACAAAGTTAAATACTTTACGTAGACCGTGTTCTTCATCGTCATTGGGAATAGAATGGCTTTGATCACCCACTAGAGGAAAGCCTTTCTGTGCATAACAAGCATCCCCTCTGTGAACTCTTTTGGCAAAGCCTTGAACATTTTTACCAACCACGTCAACTTTATTTTACTTTGCCCAAACTGGTCCTCGGGTATCGAACCGAATAAATTGCTAGCAAATCTCTTATTTTTTGGTCCAATCTTACCATAAATAACTGTAGTCTTGTCACGGGTAAACATAAGCTGTACCCTACATCTTCTAAGATTACAGTCATCGCCCCAACAGGGAAGTGAAACATATTCATTTCACTTCTCTACCGTTCAACAGGGGCACATATTAAGGTCCAAACATGTTGCGGAAAAATATTCCCATAGGTAAAAATCCCAACCCCCATTCCATGCAACAATTTTTTATGTAGATTGTGCAACCTCCATTGTCCAAACTGTTCGGTTACGTTTATTGTATTAAGTGTTCCTCTTTGATTAACAAAGCATATTTAAGCAAAATATACAAAGTTCATGATTGAAATTAAAAACATAATAAAAAATTAGTATCTTAGTTGTCCATTCTAAATTGTTGTGCTAATATGGTTTGCTCAGTCATACAAGACGGAGGGATCTTCGGGTCCAGATTTAAAGGCCATTTTTGCGACTGAAATTATGCCAAATCAAGTTCAAAAACTTCTATCGAACGTTGGCAAATCTAACTTTGCTAACTCTAGCACGTGTATAATACATCATCTATCTACACACACATACATATGCATATGTATGTATGTGTATATATATATACATGCACATGTATTCATACATTACATATCATCAAAATCTTGCACAATATTCACAAACTCAATATTGAACACAAATAAAGCATTGGTTTGTGAACTTACGTAATTAATTGGACAATTTTAAGGAACTCTTTAGACTGTGTGTGTGTGTAGAGAGAGAGAAAGTCAAGCTTGAGCTGGTCTATATGGATTATTAACACTAGCTGAGCTCGAGGTTTCTTGAATTGAGTAGTGGTGCCCAGATCAATCGGCAAGCTTATGAAGCTTAAGGATTCAAGGTCCTTTTCATACGATTTATTATGCACTATTTATTGAAAAGGATTAGTGGGCAAAATGCTAGCACAAAATTTACTGCCCCAGTGTCTGCGCTCGATAGCAAACTATAATTAGTGTTGCCTTCTTTTTTGCCTCTGGTTTGAGGACTACTCTAAATGGAAAACTTTAAATTAAAATAGAATGACTAAAGATGAAACCTTTAACTAATTGAATAATCAAGTTATAGGTTGCGCGCCCAAGACTCATGGTAACTTGTACCAACAAGTTAATTAACATAACCAAAATAAAAGCTTCTATCGATATAAGGCAAGAGCACTGCATACACAGAATGCGTAACAAAAGAAAGAAAAATTTAAAGACTTAAAATTAAGTCATATGTTTGGGTCAAGTGTTGATTTTCCTCTTCCGCTGATCCTTCCTCTCCTTTTTATTCTAATTTTTTGCCAATTGTTCATTCCAATCATTTAGTTTGATTTAAAATCACTTGTAAACAACTCATAACTGTAGCTATTGATCTCTCTATTGACCGTTGTGTCGACTTTGGTAACTTATCTCTGACACGAATTGTCCAAGTGTCACTCACGCTGATATCATGGCCCCACATTCCATAAAAACTTGAACTACGATAAATTGTCCCATCATTATCTGATCTAGTCGTAAATCGTCATTACATCAGCATTAATGACACGTCAACCTTACTTTCCAGCTGTTGGTTTTTTTTTTTCAAGTGTCCATCATTTATTGGTCATGACTAATAAAATTTAAACATGCCAACATTTCCTCCTTGACTCGTGTGAGCTTAGTTCGTACGAGTCAATTTGAATCCTCTCCTAAGTCCTTGGCAGTTACCTACCATTACTCCATTACTCGATATAGCCAATTAGAAATAGAACTCTTATACTTTACTTAAGTCAGAACCATTTCGTCAATCTTTTTTTTTACCCTAGTTTACCTTTCTATTCTCATCTTTTTCCTTATTCTCTTTATATCACTAACTTTTTCAACTACACTTCCATCAATCTATAAACTATGTGCACAAAGAAATTGATCCTAAGTGGTGGTGAAGGAACCAACGTTTGTTTCCCAGCCTATCTTTGATAGTGAATAGGAGCACTTAAAGACTATGTCTCGACCATAGACCCCCATATTCAAATTAGAGCTAAGAATATACCCGGGGACCTCAAACCTTATATCCTAAGATCGTCTTTCAAAGATGGGACTGCATTCATTGATGGATACCCCGTGTATGACTCGAAAACCATTTTGCTCCACGGGCCTATCCCTTGCATACACAAAATTTTGCTCTGGATATTTAGTTCCTATTTCATTTGGGCAAGTTCAAACTAAGTCTCACAAAATATTCTTTCATTGCCTTCCACCTAGAGTGGGTTGGATAGTCAACCACTGGCCTACTAATTAGGTCATGGCCCGCGGTCATGGATCCCAAGTGGGAAGCATGGATAGATCGATTATTGGCTACATATAAAGGTCAATGGAGAACCCAAGGAATTTATAAACTGATTCATATGACCTGATCGTTGTTTATGGATTGTGGCCTTTTATTTTTGGTTGTCCAACACTAATGCCTTCATGTTTAGGGCCAAGATGATGGCCTCGACTATCAATTATATCTCTGCTTTAACTAGGCTTCTGCCAATCTGCGAGCATGCAAATGTCTTAGTGAATCACAACCCTTCTGGTATCGTTTTGGATCTTCTTCTTTAGGACCCTCAGGTATTCAAAAACCTTCAATCGATAGTACAAGGACGATAAACATACAAATGAACCAAGTATCAATGAGTTGGCTGTCTTTTTCTTGATCTGGTTATCAAGGCATGCATAATGTGTAGCGATTTTATCACTCACCAAAAAAGTACATTAACCTAGCTATCGTGTTAGCTCATGGAAAGATGTATGCCCTTACCCCCTTGTTCTGAGCAGCCTTTACAAAGTGATGTACAACATGGTCACAAAAAATGTAGCATAGGAGGGCCTTTTTTTGGCTTGTTCAACTATAGCTCCTTACATTATTTTGGCCATCGATTGTCTTTAGGTGAAATCAGTCATCATAATTTTTTGTTTTGCGTCCGCTTTTTTTATTTTTTATTTTTAAGAGATTTTTAGACCCCAACCCTTTCTCGTTTGGTCTCTCAGCTCTACTTTATTCAAAGAATTTTTTTTTATTTCAGCAATGACTCATAAAAGGAGAGTGCTTATTGGAAGTGTCTATTTGATCTATACCAATTACAACATCTCCACCTGCTTGATCAATGTATCAATTAATAATGTCATAAACCACGGCATTGTAATTGTTATTTCTTCTTTATTTGCTTTTGTTTACCTAATTTTAGTTCCTTTCTCAGGCGAGGGAACAAGCCAAAACCCGTTAGCTAAAGGCAAAAGGAAGGTTATTATCAAAGAAAATCACAGAAAGGTTCTGGTATAGAGAGAGCTAATGACCGAAGTCCAATAGCCGAAAGTGATGGCCAATGCCATGTGACCGCGCCAAACTAGAAGTTAATCAGCTCAATCCAATGCACCTGTTGATAGCGTAGAGGATTTAGCATCAAGAGTTGTTGAGGAAGAAGAAGAAGAGGAAGACACCATTCCTTTTATTCCAAGGAGAATACGCAAACCATCAGAACAACCTACTCTTGAATCAGCTGATCCAGGATTGAAAGATCCTATCAAGGTAGTTCCTTTAAAAATGGTTCTGCCTAATGCATCGACTACCCAACCTGCTCCATCAATCCCTAAGCTTGTTGCACCATGCTCTCCTATATTAATAATTCTTTTTGTTTCTAGACAAGGTGAAGAAACATGTTCTAGGCCTGCACAGAAAGCTCCAATCAAAAAGGGAAAGGCCTTGATGGTTGAGTTGTCGACCACTGTTCTGCCACAACTATAAAAAACTACCTCTTTAGCAAAGCCAAAAAAGTGGTCGCTAAAGTGTAGTTTAGCGACTGTTTTTCTTAGCGATCGCTAAATATAGTCAAAATTTGGCAGGGTAAAAAAAAATTTTGGCACGTATTTTAGCGACTGAATTTAGTCGCTCAGCGGTAATGAATTTTAGCGACCACCTTTACGGTCACTCAATTTAGAGACCGTATTTTTTGATCCCTAAATGTAATGTAAAAAAACCTAATTTCAGTAAGCCCTTTCCCAACCACCGTGCAACTGTCGGTGAAAGCCACTTTCCCCGAGCCCACCCATACCGGCAAGCTTACCTCGCTGCAAACCTGCCGAAAAGTCCACCTCACAACGAATCTACCGGCAAGCCAAGCTCAATGCAAAGCTACCCACACTGCCACTGTTGTCGGTCGTACCCCAGTTAATCCCATCATCAATCTCCGCAGCCAGGTATGTTACTACAACTACGATCTTATTAGTTCTTGGAAATGTTATTTGTAATTTGGAATCGTGGTTATCTAATTCCACTCCTGTGATTATATCAACATCATACCATGATTTGCAATCTAGAATCGTGGTAAGTTTAACTGAGATAAGATGTTGAATTTGACAGAGGGGAAAAACGAGGGTTTGTGTCTGTGAATGAGATGCATAAGAGGAGGCCAGGATAAAAAATGAAGAAGAACAAGAACAAGAGTTGGCCGTAAGACCTAGGCAACTCTAGATTCCATAAAAAAACACAAAAGTTGCTGAAAATTTTCTTCTCGTATTCAGTTATAACTACTAGAATGTGTATAGCACTACATTAGATCACACGGATTACATAGCATGGATTATTCTCTGAAAAACCATCCAACTCTCTCCTGGATAAAGCCTTATCTAAAACAACATCAGAGGCCTCTTTTGTATATTGAACAAATTTGGTGAATCTTGAGTGAGATTCACTTAGAACTATTGAGATAGTCCAATACTGATCACCTATTAACTGCTCACGGTAGATTGGCCATAAGGTTTTGGGTTGCTCCAATTCAAGCAACATACTGTCTTCTGGTGTCAAAATGTATGCTAGATCTTGTGACTGCTTCTGAGGCAGTGCCTGTGTAAGGTGGAACTACAAGATCAAGAAGATGCAAATGTTCCATCTCACAAGATGGATCCTGGCTCAAACAACCAGATCTTCTTTAAATGTACCTAAAATCTATTGAATTTAATCAATGCTAATTCTCATGGAATCAATTCCAATACGTAAGGAGGGCTACACTTGAGAATGTGAATACTGATTCTATTTGAGCAGAATTTGGTGGTTTTCTGTTGAACTATGAACCTCTTATTTGAAGTTTACATGAGATGTTGTTGAAATATGTTATATCTATACGTATTTTCATTGAGTATTCAAATTCTTGTTGATAATTTAGATTGTTATCATGCAAATACTTGTTGGCACTCATCATGTTAGTCTTGTTGAGAACTTCTTGCTCACCCCTCTCTAAGACAATTTGATGGAAAATGGAAGGAGAAAAAGACCTTTACGAATATGATATTTTTTGGGCATTCCTAATAATATCAAGTCTTATCTACTCTCATCGATAGAACTACTTCAATGAAAAGATTTAGTTGACTGAATGAGTGGTCTAGGGTGACATGAGCGTGAAAGGAGTTCAAGAATTAGTTTTCCTTTTCTAAGGGCTAAAATCACATTATAACATTTTTAAGAAAGAATTTTAAAGAGAATGAGTCTTTGAGCAAGGGTAAAGGGAAAGCTCCAAAAGATGATTAGAGCTTGTACCAATAAACATATTATCTAGTCAAGTCCTTTGTCAAATATTCGTGTTAGTTTAAACAAAAAATTTTGAAGGACTAAAACTTGGTATTTTGTAATATTTATGACTTAGCAGTTCAATGATCGTCACAAATTGATTGTGGTTTTGATGAACTTGTAAGTTGGGTCTGGCTTAATAGAAAGGATTTGGGGGTATTATAGTAACCAACAGTCCATGAAACCCGACAACAAAATAAAAGAGAAGATATGTTATTAGTGACAAATGTGATTTAGCATCTCAATGTAAATATATTAAACATGTGAATCACACAATACTTAATGAAATAACCATCGTTCGTTACATTTAATGAAGTAATAAGTCAATATCATTCATCATTGAAGTCTTGATTAATTACGAGCTTGTAGATTTAGCCCATTAAGTCTGTGGGTTACATTATTCTAATGTTAGTTAATCTTTAGCTCTTTCATGTTTTATTTGTAAGTGACTATTCATATATATATATATATATATATATATATATATATATATATATATATTTCAATTTGAAGGTCAAAGTGGAACTCAACTTGTATAGGTTCACTTAGTAGTAAGAGATATATATCATGTCAGTGTATAAAAGTTGGAGGCTATGCAAGATTGCTCCAAGTGGGATTTGTATATCAGAGGAGGTTATACAGGGAGTGAACGGGTTTTTTAATCTTTGAATCAACGAGACTTTGTGAATGACAGAATGATTAAATGTTCATGCAATGATTGGCAGCTGTTAAGTTAGAAAATGCCCGACGATGTAACTTATGATCTCTTCCATGGAGATTTTATGAGTAATTATACGAAACTGGACTCAGCACGGGGAACCAATTCTGAGGGTGCCCACTGAGTTTAGACAGTATAGTGGAGGTGCCTATTGAGATTTTCTCAATATCAACATATGGTAATGGAAGTTGGGCCTAGTGGGATTAACTGGGATAACACTTTTAACGATGGTAATCCTAATGTGGAAGAAGAGCCAAACCTGAGTGCAAAGAAGTTTTATAAATTGTTAAAAGACTCTGAAAAGCCAATATGGAAAGGAAGTATAAAGCACACCAAGTCATCTACTGTAACAAGGATGCTACACTTAAAATCTGAGTATGGTCTAAGTGATAGAGGTTTTGATGCTTTTCTGAAGCTTAATAAAGAAATGTTGCCAGAGGATGAAATGTTTCCTGACACGTACCATAGTGCTAAGAAAATGATGATGAAACTCGGTTTGGGGTACGAGAAGATAAATGCATTTAATGATGATTGTGTCTTATTCTAGAAAGAGAACAATAGCTTGCATAGTGTCCGGTTTGTGGCCATGCGAGGTATAAACCAACCACTGCGAAGAAAAGGAAGATAGCATGGAAGATATTGCGATACTTTCTGCTGATACCAAGGCTTCAAATGTTGTATTACTCTTCTAAAATAGTAGAATACATGTGATGGCATAGCAACATCCACAGTAAAGTTCCCGATTTATTGAGATACCTTACCGATGGAGAGGCACAGAAGGAATTTGATCGCAGACACCCATGTTTTGCTGCAGAGGTTTGAAATGAGCGACTTGGCCTCGCTACTGATGGTTTTAATCCTTTTGGGCACTCTATCACACCTTACTTTACGTGGTCCATGATCGTTGTCTCGTATTACCTTTACCCAGATATTTGCATGAAAAAGCAATTCATGTGTTTACCATTACTCGTTCATGAACCTAGAAGCCCGGGTAGAAATATAAACGTGTACTTGCGACTGTTGATTGATGAGTTAAGAATTCTGTGGGAAATTAGAGCCCCAGCATTTGATGCATCTCTTAAATAGAACTTCAGCTTAAGGGTAGCAGTCATGTGGACTATCCATGACTTCCCTGCATACAATATGCTGTGTGGGTGGAGTACACATGGTAGGTTGGCATGTCCTTATTGTATGGAAGTGAGTAAGGCTTTCACCTTAAAGCATGGGAGGAAGGATTCTTTTTGGGGGTGTCACAGACATTTCATACCGCCTAATCATCCATTTCGAAAACAAAAAGATAAGTTTGATAAAATTGTGGAGTGTCACGTTGAAACACGTGACAGATTATCTAGGGATGAAGTGTACATGTGTGTAAAGGACCTTGACATGGATGTGGTACCATTTGGAAAATGTGCTGCCAATCTAAATCTTCTTGACTTTGGGAAAACACACAACTAGAAGAAAATGCTCATCTTTTGGGGGTTGCCTTAAAGGCTGACCCTCCATCTCCGCAACAATCTTGATGTTATGCACATTGAGAAAAATATTTTTGATAATGTGTTTAATACAGTCATGAATGTCAAGAGTAAATCAAAAGATCACCTAACAGCGCGTAGAGATATGCAGATGATGGGTATATGGCATGAATTGGATCCACGAATGGTTAATGGTAAGATGGTGCTGCCCAAAGCAATATATACATTGGATAAAAAGTAGATAAAATAGGTGTGCGAGTGAGTTAAACACTTGAAGCTGCCAGATGGCTATGCATCTAATATATCACGTTGTTGCAACGTTGTTGATTGTAAGTTTTATGGTTCAAAGAGTTATGATTGTCATGTATTCATGGAAAGATTTGTACGAAATGTGTTTTCTGACCTCTTGTCGAAGCCAGTAAATAAAGCATTTGCTGAACTTAGCCATTTTTTAGCGATTTGTGCTCAAAGGTGCTCTGAGAGAGTTAGGAGTCTTGAGAAAAACATTGTTGAGACAATGTGCAAGCTAGAGAAAATATTTGCCTTTGCCGATCAAATCATCTCCCAGGTAGATACCCATTGGAAGATTTTTTAATCTATGCTCAAGGATTAGTCAAGTCTTAGGACTTTAGTTGGCACTTTCTTTTACCTATGTACCTTATTGTTTTTTTTTGTTTTATGAACATTTCCATTATGCCGGTTTGTTTTATTTTCAACCATTCTATTTTTGCAACAACACTTGGTCTATATGTTTATGCTATGCAGTTCTAGCCTCTTAGGCTAATGCAATGTTGCTTTATTGATTTGTTCGACACCTTTGCACATAGAAGGGAAGTACTTCTTTAGAAAACACCCATTGATTGGTTTGATATATACCTTCCCTTTAAAAATCTACATCCAATAGGCCACTCATTTAACAACTTTATGTACTTGAAATGGGCTTTCCTAGTTTGTAGACCATTTTTCCAAACTTAGGGTCTTTGCTACTGATGGGCAAGATAGTTTTTTCATACTAAGTCACCAATTGCGAATGATTTAGGCAATACCTTTTTGTTTTGAGATTTGCCAACTTTTTATGCATGTAGCTTATCCAATGCATCCAATTGTTGCTCGTCTAATTCTTCTAATTCAATAGCCATAACTTCGATATAATCCGAAACAAAAAAATTATTTTGCATAGCCACTCAAAAATATTTCACCGTTATTTCCATAGGCAATACCAGATCATGTCCATAAGTTAGGGTCTATGGCTCTCGTACTTTTCTTAGGAGAAGTTTGAAATGCCCATAATACATCAGGTAACAATCGATGCCAATCACTCGGTGTACCCTCGACTGCTCTCTCAATGATACGCTTTATAGATTTATTTGTAGCTTTGGCCTACCCATTTGCTTTGGCATAATACAGGGTCGAATTTAGGATAGTAATTTATATTCTTTGGCAAACTCAACTATTTGCTCCCCATTGAAAACAAAACCCCGATATACAGAATCGATAGATTATATTTTCTTTGATAAAATTCACTACATCTTCTTGACTAACTGATTGCTTCAGCCTCGGTCCACTTTGTAAAGTAACCAATTGCTACAATAATGAAGACATGTTTAGAAGAATGAGGGTGAATCTGTTCTATCAAATTGATTGTCCAACCCCGAAATAGCCATGGTATTTCTATCGATTGTAAATCAATACGTGGTGCCCGATGAATAACTCCATGCCTTTGGCATGCCTAGAAACCTTTTGCATGTTTTATACAATCCTACATTATCATCAGCCAGTAATGATCATGCCTTTGAATCAGCCATCTCATCTTCACACCTGATTCATGTGCCTCCAAATGCCTTCATGTACTTCGGCCATTACTTGCATGGCCTCTCTCTGCCCAAGGCACCGCAATCCCAAACCTTATGGGATTCTCTTGAACAAATCATCATTTAGCATAAAGTATTTTAATGCCCACATTTTCACCTTTCGGTCTACCTTAGACTGTGGGTGATTGGGCTTCTCCAATCATCCTGAACCACATCGATTGAACTAACCATTTAAATTTTTATACCTATTACCAATTGATGGTAGTTCAAACCCAATGTTCAGTAACACCTCCTGGAATTCCAAATCTTGATGCCAAGTGTGCCATGACATTAGCCTTGCTATTTTTGATTCAGGGAATGTGTGTTATGATAGCATCATCAAATTTGCTTAACAAGTAAATAGCCTAACTAAATACATTTCTGACCCCGTCGTACAACATTTGAATTCCCCATTCAATTTCTTTACCACCAATTGAGAATCACCAAAAAATTGTGCATTCATCCCAGGCATCTCTAGGAATGTCTCCTAGCCAATTATCGATGCTTCATACTCGACTTAATTATTTGAACAATCTTGAGTGATTTGAATGCAAAATGAAGGATAAATCCTACATGTGATATCAACATTACACCAACGCCAACTCCATCACTTGTCTTTGATCCATGAAATGCCATTTTCCAGAAATGATACGAATGTAAAGTTCCTCCTCTTTTACATCCTCACTAGGATGATCTGCCAAGAAATCGGCTTGCACTTGGCCTTTAACAGCCTTTTGGGAATGTATGTTAAACGCTACTCTATTAAGGCTAGTATACATTTACCCATTTTACCTCTCACCACTCGCCTGGTTAGTATATATTTTGGTAGATCATTGCATGCAATAACTAATACCTCAAAGGGCAGCAAATAGTGTCTAAGTTTGACAGCAACAAAATATAAAGTTAAACACAATTTCTCCACATGGGAGTATTTTTGCTCTGTTACATTCAAACTTTTACTAAAATAGTAAATTTACTACTAGTAGCCTTGATTGTTTTCCTAGGATAATAAGCTGCAAAGCGAACAATCCACTGCCAGTATTACAGCTTCAAAGGTTTTCCGGTCCTTGGCCGCATCAGAACTGGAGGCTTGATCAAATAATCCTTGATTGCTTGAAAAGTCTTTTGATGTTCTGGTTCCTATTGATACTCGGAATCTCCTTTCACTCCTAATAATGTTGAAAAACTTTTTGTTTTTTCGGTGCTAAATTAGCAATGAATCATGTAAAAAATTAACTTGGCCCAGTAAATGCTGAAGCTCTTTCTTATTAGAAGGAGATTTAGCAATAATAATGTTCGTTGCCTTATTCTTATCGATTTTGATTCTCTTTTGATAGACTTGGAACCCTAAGAAGTTTCCTGCGAAGACACCGAAGGTACACTTTAATGGGTTCATTTTCAACCCATGTCGTCTCAACCTAACAAAGGCGTATGTCAAATCTCGTAAATGTTCTTGGTGATTACCCGATTTGACCACCACATCGTCAGTGTAAACTTCTAAGAATTTTTTATCATATCATGGAAAATTAAATTCATAGCCTCTGATAAGTGGCCCCAGCATTTTTTAAACCAAAGGGCATGATCACCCATTCAAACATTCCAATTGATCCTGGACACCTAAATGTAGTTTTATGAACATCATCTCAATCATTGAATATTTGATTATACCCAACATTACTATCCATAAACGACATGACTGCATGCTTCTATGAAAAATCAACTAACAAGTCTATGCATCACACATTGATTCAGGAGTGCCAAAATTGATGCAAACTTGCAACTTACCATACTTCTTTGAGACAGGAACATATTTGATGATCATTTGACATACATTGCAAGTCTGACTATGTTTTCCTCCACTAAGATCTCCATTTCCTCCTTGACCAACATGGTCAATTCTATCGTGGAATGTAGCAGTTACAACATCTTCTCCCCTTTTTTTAATCATCTTAAGGTCTGAAACATCAACCATCGTTGGTCGTGTCCCTAATCCTCTAACACAATCATTTCCTTTTTTGTCTTGATCAAAAGGTTCTCTTCCCTTTTGTTCCCCATCATTTTTTTATTTTGAGTGTCTATATTCATGGGAAATTGTCTGGTTTGCACATGATATAGACCTTCTCTTACCAGGTCCGATTACCTCGTCTCTACTTATCTAAATCTAATCGACAACAAATTTTAACCAGCCGAGATTTTGCCCACACATGAGTAACTCGTCATTTGAAGCTCTAAAAACTCCAGACCCTAGTGCTAGAAACTTGGTTTGAAGCGATTAGAGTTAGCCAAAAATGGTTTGTCATCTACCAAACTAATTCTGCTACCTTTTCTCCAGAATATTAACACCTAGTAGAGAGAAGAACATATACATCCATTCACATGGATCCCATCTTTACCCAGTAGGGCATTGAAACTGGACAAACAATCGATCACAAACAATGGTGACATCTTTGTTTTCTTTCCAACTCTTAGTTCAATGAGCACCACTCCCTTAGGCTAATATATCTCTCCTGCAAAGTTACACACCATAATTTCTGAGGGGATCAGATCCTTCTCATCTTAATAGAGCCTTCTCAACATTCGAGTCGAAGAAATATTTATAGCTGTGCCATACCAACCAGTACTCTAGCCACAGGTTGGACATCCATCAATGTTTTAATAAACAAAGGGTTCAAATGCTTGGTCTTCTGGGGATCTAGCCTGGTTATTATGACTCTGTTTCCCTGATTGATGACAAAATCGTTATTTTCAAACTGCACACGTAAGTTGTCCTCAGGCTTATCGTCTTTCTCTTCTACAACAAAGCTACTCAATGCTGAAGACTTTCCCTCTTCTACATCACCTTCATTATGCAAAGTCTGTCCTTCTTTGCTTCAAACACATGGATAATGTGAAAGCCATATTAAAACTGATAGTGACTTCATGATTCCTAAAAAATAAGCTTCTTCTAGCCCCAGCCTTGTTAGTTTTTGGGATGTTCTACTCCCTTCAATCGGTCATAGTTTCCCATGTAACCGTGTTGATTTGACTACTTCGGGTACTCATATTAATTGGTTTGCCGTTGTGCTTGGCATGTCCTGACCATCAGGAGTCTCTCTCGATATATTCAACTTCAACTTTCCTCTATGATGCTGCTATACTTTCTCATGGACATTGTTTTGGTTAACTTCCATCGTTCATGTCCACTTCTGTCGATCCACTAGAGTTTCCTTTTCTTAAACTTCTTGCCTCTTGATGGCTGTTAATTTTCATTGAACCTTTTTCTTTTGGGTCCTACTCAAATTTTGATAGGCTCTTGGAGGAGGAAATTTTATTGTCCCACTACAGGCCATTGATTGTCCAGTGACATCTTTGGTTTCATTATCCTTGATTCTTGTCTATAAACCGATGCAGTAGTGCTACCACTGTGATCACCTCTGAACATAGACTAGAGACAAAATGGTCCAAATTGTGGCCTCATTTAACTCATTCCAAAATGGCTTAACCTATCAGTGTTTTCATTGACTCCCTCATGTGTCAGGCTCGGCTGCTGATATTCCCTTTTTGGTAAAAAATTTCTTTTGCTTTTGTTTGTTCTGCCCGTGATTTTCACGTGTCCTCATTTTTTTGATCACCTTTTCCACCCTTCTTTCTCGTCGCCACATCTGTTTTGACCATTCAATCGATAAACCACAACTCTGACATAACAGTTTACCACTCAGTCCAATCTTCGACACAGGAGTTCCAAGTCTTAAGAACACATTGTTCTTACTGGAACTAGACTCTTCTTCATCAACCCACAAAATCTTTCATTTATCTTTTCCTTCGCAATGCATGTGCCTCTCTAACGGCTTCTTCTCTTGGAAGTTAACTTGCTCAGAATTGCTGCCATCATTTGTTTTATTTGCAAGATCAGGCCTGATAGAAACTATGTTGATATCTATAGCCATCTTTAAGAATGAATCACCGTCGACCTCTATCACATCTTTGCCCTTATCCAAAAATTTGACCATCCCTGATTCGATTTGGTCATATATAGCATTGCAAAAAAACATTGTTAGTATCACGACTAATCGTGTTATGCCACTTCCAAAAATTTTCTCTTTTGTGTTTTGGAGCTTTAAGAGGAATTTGCAATCGAATGAAATTGATATTCAATAGATAATCAAAGATATGATTTACTTGGTTGATGTTGAATGAGTACTTCGTCATCAAGGATGACAGATTGGTCTTGCTTGGTTGTTTAGATTGTAGAATGATGGAATTTTTGGCCTTTACTAAAGGCTCGCACATATCGGTTTCTTTCTCACCATCTTTGCCCCGTCAACCTCTAAATTGACAGGGTCTTGAAAGTATGTCCCCATCGATGAGTTTTTCGCACTTGTTCTTCCCTTAATAGCGTGTCATATCTAACCACCCTAGAAGAATATTCAAAGATGTTCTTGGACTCCATCCTTTCAAACTTCTTCCTGATCTCTACGTCCAATCCTTTTAAAAGTCTGCCAACTCTGTCTCTGGCGTCTGAAAGTGGCACTTGTTTTTGGATGTTTTGAACCTTTAGAGAAATTGTTCAGCATTTTTCCTTGTCGATTATTTCAACCTAGCCAAATCTGCCATAAATTTTGGGTTCCATCTTAAAGAACTAAGCACAGAATAAACATTCCATATCTCGCAAAGACAACACAGAATTAGGCAGTAGATTGGCAACCAAAACAATGCCACCTCAGTCAACGAGTATTGAAACCACTTTATTTTCACTCACTCGTTCTGACAAACTTCTCGACATTGGAAGATAAATCCCAATATGCTCTATTATGGACTGATTACCCTTTTCGTGAAAGAGACTGAATTTGGGTATTTTTACACCCTTGGAATTTCCATCCGATGATGGCATCAGGGTATGATTTTTTATATATTGGCTAATCGATAAGCCTATAGCCTTGTCCTTCACCTACATGGTTAAATTCATGGTGTGGTTGTACTCCTATTCCTAGCCCCATCATTTCTCCCTCTTCAAGGCTGTTTACCCTAATTAATCCAACAGTCTCTTCCAACATTTAAAAATCAAATTGAGTATGCTATTCCATCCATGTCCTATGTGGAGGAGTGTAGGCATTATCAATGCCTTGGCCACCTTGACCATTTCTATTTCTAGACACTTTTATATTATTAGGCCAAGTTGCAGGCACTTTAGACACATTGGTAATTTGAAAATTTTCTTTTGTTCTGGCCAGGGTCACCACTATTGATGGGATTAGGAATGAACCATTCTGACTCATTGAGGTGGTTCGAGCTCAAACCATTAGGCTAGCTTATGGCACTTTCTAGTCTCACGGGAGAGATGTTTGTCTATATTATCTAATCATAAATGGAAGACTTCCATTTCTGTGATATCCCATCCACCATCTTGGCGATGGATGAAGTTTGCCAGTGAATTTCTTCTGACAGATCCTTAACCAAGTTATGCCCAGAGAAATTTCTTTCCTCTGGCATCTTTTTCATTCATGCATGAGTCTGGAATTCGGTTGTTCTTGATTATTAACGGCCTTACTGAAAACCAATGCTTGGTTATGCAATATAATCAGTAACTAAGAAACCATATTAGTAAGTACTTGAGTCGAAGAATCAACTTGATCCGCCAAATTGCCTATTGTCAGATCATTCCTATCAATTGCACCAAGGTTACTCACTACTACTTCTGCATTGGTATCAATACTTTCGATAGTATTGCCACCATTGGAACTTCCTATATTAGGAACATCACACCATTAGTGGTAGGAACACTTCTTACTTCTCGGTTGCTACTGACAACATTGTTCTTGGTACCATGACTGGCTCCGTGAATCTTGGCATGATTTCTTGCACTAGGCATGCTTCTCTTTTAGATTAAAAGGTTTCACGTGCCAATGTTTGCACTCGATAGCATACTGCAATTCACGTGGTCTTACTTTAGGCCTCTTGTCTGAGGACTTCTCCAAATGGAAAACTTTCAATAAAAATAGCATAACTAAAATTAGAAACTGACTAATTGAATAATTGAGTTACAGACTATGCGACCAAGACTAATGGTAACTTGTACCAACAAGTCAATTCACATAAACAAAATAAAAGCATTATCGATACAAGGCATGCGCGCTGCACTGAATGTCTAACAAAAGCACGTGTCAATCAGGCTAATATCATGGCCCCATATTCCATAGAAACTTGAACCACCATAAACTATCCGATCATTATTTGATCATGCCGTAAATCGTCACTACATCAACATTAAAAGCACATTAACCTTAATTTTTTGGCTGTTGGTTTTTGTTCAAATGTCCATCATCTATTGGTCACAACTAATAAAATTTAAACTTGCCAACATCTAGAAACAAGGTGGTCAATCAATTACTTTTTCAAAGTTTAGGCTAGCTAAGAATGAAATACTCCCAGTCCAATCAACACACTTCTATAGGCATTTCCTTTGTCATTTGCTAAACTAGATGTACAGTTAATATAAACAAGAACCAATTCGCAACAAAGTATTGTTGCTTCAAGAAAGTGTTATCTGCCTTTAAATACGTCCCGTATAATTAAACAAATAGTGACAGCTTCGAATAGCTTCCTGTTGAGCTTGTGTGAGGCAAACTTCAAGCACATGAGAGGGGGGGGAGGGGCAGAGATAGGTTGTTGTTAATGTCAGTTGTGCAACCAAAAAGCATGTTAAATACTAGGCATGGCATGTAATGTGACCTATCAATTTGAAGACGATGACGCATCGGCAGGACATAGCTTTGATATCATAGTGAAGTCGGGTATATAACCAAAATCAAGCTTAAGTTGAGAAGAAGTCCCATAAATATGAGTACCGATCTCAATTTTTATACATGTATAATCAATATGAGGCTTTAACAATTTTCATGTAAAAGGTCTTTTTATACATCTCAAACTTGAGTGAGAGTATACTACTCAGCTTTATCAAACTATATTTTGGCAATTTTTATTTTTTTTGGTAAAGGTCGTTTTATTCCATAAAGTTCAAAACTTACATCTCCACAATTATGTACAATCCGTATAGTACATTAATCCCTCAACAAATACAGTTAATATCTCATATAGCTATTCTACTGAAGCACCGCTGTTTCATCAAGCCCCCATTCTTGGACATGTTTGTTCTTGGTATTGTTGTGGCTTGTTTTAAGTTGGACGCTCTATTGCCTGATCCAATTTTTAATCACATGCATAAAACCTTGCACATTTGATCCTTTACTCTGAAAAATTCTAGAATTCCTTTCTTGCAACATTCCATAGACTATAGTAGCCACACTAGTTTACCTAGCCTAGCTCTAAGACTTTTTCCTCTAAAAATTTGAGCAGCGTAGGAACTAAATTGTGGCCAAGGTTGCAAGATGAGTTGTGCCTACTTCTTTCCAAAAGCTATGTGTCACAGCTCCACTGCATAGGGGCACTGGGTGAACACGTGATTCTCATTTTCAGCACTTTCATACATAAGACACATAGGTAATCTTGGATAATATTCCATACTTTCAGTTTGCTTTTAGTCCAGAGACCACCTTTGCATAAGATCCATAACATCACTCAGCATTTAAGTATGTTTCTTGTAAACCAGATGAGCTTCCATATAGGATCACAGTTCCTATGAGCTCTCATTCTTTGCCAGGCTGATTTGATGGTGAATTACCTGTTATGATTTAGAGTCTAGTGAATATGATCAGGTGACTATATTTGGTACTTGGAAATTAGATAGAAAGGAGTTTATAACTCTTACCTTAATTCTATCCCAAGATAATGTCACAAGGAATGGTATCACATAAAGTATTGTCCTGAGCGTAAAGGGAAGAAAAACAATAATTCTAAGGAGGGCTGATGCTGGAGTAGGGGAGGATAATTCTCATGGTGCGGATGTTCTCAGAGTTACTATCAGTCTCTTAGATGGAGGGTGAATTCTTAATATGGGTTTCTCTTATCATATGTGTCCCAATAGACATGGTTTGCCACTTATCGCTCGTTGATGGTGGTAAAGTTCCTATGGGAAACAATGTTGCCTGTAAAGTAATTGGGATAAGGTCAATTAAGATTAAGATGCATGATGGTATTGTGAGAACTTTGACTGCTGTTAGGCACGTTCTAAAGCTGAGGAAAAATCTGATTTCTTTAGGTACACTTGACTCCAATGGTTATAGCTAAAGGGCTGCAGGTGGAGTTATGAGGATAATGAAGGGTGCTCTTGTTGTGATGAAGGGATTGAAACAAAAAAATATCTATTTCTTACAGGGTAGCACAGTTACAAGAGTAACAACAACAGTTTCATCTTCTAATTTAGATTCTGACACTACCAAGCTATGGCATATGTGTTTTGGGCATATGAGTGAGAAGGGTATAGCTATGTTGAGCAAACAAGATTTGTTGGGAAGCAATAAAATAAGAAAGGTGAATTTTTGTGAGCACTGTGTCTTCGAGAAGCAGTGTAGGGTGAAATTCAGTCAGGCTGTTCATACCACCAAAAGTACGGTAGATTATATCCATTCAGATCTTTGGGGTCTTTCCACGGTTCCTTCTAAGAATGATGTCTTTGTTCAGTAGAAGCAGTTTAAGATGATGATTGAAAAACAGACCGATAAATAAATTAAATGCTTAAGGATTGACAATGGCATGAAATTCTGTTTGGATGAGTTTACTAAGTTCTACAAGAATGAAGGCATAGTGAGGCATCCTACTGTTAGAAAATGCCATAGCGGAGTAGGGCTGCTGAACAGATGAATATGACTGTCCTTCAGAGGGCTCGGTGTATGCTTTCAAATGTCAGGTTATCAAAGGAATTTTAGGTAGAAGCTATTAAAATAGTTGCATATGTAGTGAATAAGTCTTCATCTGCTCCAATTCATGACAAGAGTCCTGATGAAGTTTGGTCTGGTCAGCATGTTGATTATGAAAATTTGAGGATATTTAGTTGTCCTACATGTGCTCATGTTAATAATGGTAAACTTGAGCTGAGAGTGAACAAGTGCATTTTCTTAGGCTATTCAAGTGGGGTGAAAGGGTACCGGTTGTGGTGTCCTGATTCTAAGTCACCGAAGTTCCTGATTAGCAGATATATGACCTTTGATGAGTCTTCGATGCTTTTGAAGAAGGAAGAGTTGATTACTACAAGGAAAGACCACGGTGCAAGGGAGAAGGTGGAACTGGAGGTTCAAGCTACAGATTCTTTGACAAAAATTCCTATAGATAAGGAAGATAGTTCTCATTCTACCAAAGATAATTAATAACCACAAGAACAGTAGTATAGCATCACCAGAAACAGATCGAGAAGAAAAATTTTGACCTCCTCAGAAGTACGGATATACGGATATGGTTGCTTATGCTTTGAATGTGGCAGAGGGTATTGAGGTTGAAGAGCCTGTTACATATAAAGAGACCATCAAGAGCACGAAATCAGTGCAGTAGACAGTTGCTATGAGTGAGGAAATAGAATCTTTTTACAAGAATCAAAGGTGGAAATTGGTGAAAACCGCCTATGGGCTAGAATATTGTTGGTTGCAACTGGGTCTACAAGAAGAAGGAAGGAATTCCTAAAACAGAAGATGCAAGGTATAAGGCACGCATGGTAGCTAAGGGTTTTACTCATAGAGAATGTATTGATTACAATGAAATATTTTTTCCTGTAGTAAAACATACTTCGATAAAGAGCGTTGCTTGATATGATTGCTCTGTATGACTTGGAGTTAGAATAGCTGGATGTCAAGATAGCTTTTCTACATGGTGAGTTAGAAGAGCATATATTCATGTGTCAGTTAGAGGGGTATGTGATCCAAGATAAGGAAGATCATGTCTGCCTATTGAACAAATCCTTGTATGGACTAAAACAATCTCCAAGGTAGTGGTATAAGTGGTTCGACACTTTCATGGCAGAGAGAGGTTACACCAAGAGTGCCTATGACAATTAGGTGTATCACTAGAGGCTCGTGGAAGGCTTCCATTCATGCTTGATCTTGTATGCTGATGACATGTTGATTGCTGCAAAAACAATGTCAACGGTTTGAAAGAGCACTTGAAAAGGGAATTTGAGATGAAAGACTTGGGTGCAGCAAAGAGGATATTAGGGATGGAGATTCAGAGGGATCGACCTATAGGAATTCTATACTTGTCCCAGAAATAGTACATTGAGCGAGTACTGCAGTATTTGGTATGGAAAACTCCAAACCTGTGACTACTTCTTTGGCGGCACACTTCAAGCTTTCAACAGTTAATTCCTTACAGACCTAGGAGAAGGTGAAGCATATGGCATGTGTTCATATGCTAGTGCAGTGGGTAGTCTCATGTATGCTACGGTTTGTAAGAGACCAGATATTTCTCATGCAGTGCGCAGTCAGTATGGTTACCAGGTAAATGGATGATTTTGGGAAAGCTCACTGGCAGGCAGTGAAATGGATACTTCGATACCTGAGAGGTACTGCAAATACTGGTTTATCTACCATCGAGGCAGTGATACAAATCGTAGAGTTGTTGGATATGTGGATTCAGACAACGCTGGAGATTTGGATAAGAGGAGATCATTGATAGATTATGTCTTCACTTTTTTGAACCGTGTGATCAATTGAAAGGCTACTCTTCAAACTATTACTGTCTTGTCTACAAAAGAAGCTGAGTACTTAGCGGTGACTGAAGCACTGAAGGAAGCCATTTGGTTGAAGGTCTTGGTTGGTGATTTGGGGTCGAAGCAGGAGTCTAGCACTGTTTACTCACTACAAGAAAAGTAGTTTTTTGCGATGGACTTTTAGCGACGGATGAAATTCCGTCGCTAAAAGCTCTTTTAACGATGGAATTTACCGTCTGTAAAAGTTCGTCGTTAATAACTTTTACAGACGGAAAAAACTACAAGGTTCGTGTTCCATTTGCAGAAGAAAATTCGTAATAAAGCTCGTGTTGAGGGCTCGATTGCGGAGGCTTACGTAATGGAAGAGCTTGTTAAATTTTGTAGCTAATATTTTGAGCCTGATGTTGATACAAAGTTAAATCAACTATGCTGAAATGACCCCGGAGCCAACGCAAATTTGGAATGACAATTGTCAATATTCAAGCAATCAGGTAGTCCATTCGGAAGAATCTATACTCAATAGCTAAGGGATGAAGAGTATAGTGCTGCAATGTTATATGTCCTTCTAAATTGTGATGAAGTTTCAGTATTTGTTGAGTAAGCTAATGTCTTCAAATAATTATTAGACATAATTGAAAATGTGTTATAAGCGAGTCAACTATATTGGTTTGCAGTAAGTTGAGTGCAGAATCTTTAATCACTCATCCTGCTAGACTTGAATCTCATCGAAAATCACAATTTGTATAGTGGTTCAGAAGACATGTAAGTCTTTAACCAAAGTATATTATGTGTTATATATAGTTATGTGGTTTATTAGTATAATGATTTATCCTTAATTTTTACCGTCATATACAATAGGTTTTGTCGATCGATAAACCAGTAGCCTTCTGCTTGAAATTACTAGCTCAATGCTCTAATAAACAAGCATTCTATCATGGAGGCTATATCATCAACGAGTTTAGGTTTAACGGAAAAGATGATAACTGAACAAAACAAATCCAAAATAGTAGAGTCTTGGTCAAAGGCGATTGTTATGATGAGAATTGCATGGACTTTTATGGAGAGCTAGATGAGATTGTTGAGCTAGCATATTTAGGTTTCGAAAATTGCCTGGTAATGTTCAATTGTACATGGTTTGATGTTACATGCAATAGAGGAATCCGTGTTAGCTTGTAAGGGATTGTAGATGTCAAGACTTGTATCAGACGAGCCGTTTGTGTTTTCTAGTCAAGCTGCACAAGTCTTTCATGCAGAGGACGTTGCAAATCCCAAATTTCATTGGTGTACAATTATAAAGTCCAAGAAATTACCCATGGCATATGACAGTGAGGTCGACACCTTTCAAGCTAACCAAGCACCTATCTTGGTACCTGTTGAACGAGGAGGACGATCTTCCTCTTCAACCAATACTTCAAGTAGGAGAAGAAGTTATTGATGATGACGTGGAAGACGTGGCAAGTGTTGACAATGATGTGGCTGAGTCTACTAACGAAGATGATGAATTACAAGATGAAGAGGACGAAGAGTCCCACGAAGAAAAGGATGACGAGTCTGACGATGGTGATGATTCCTAAAAATGAAAATGATTGACCTGTACTGCTGTAACATGCATTGTTTTAGTACTTGGTTCATATAGTGTTTTTATACTAGGTTCATATAGTGTTGTAACATGTTGTGGACTATAATTGTTTTTAATGTATTTATTTCTTTGCACTTTATCTATACAAAGTCAGTTATGGATAGATTACAGGCTATTTGTGGTCGGGGTGGACGCCGAACTGCCTCCACCCTTGTGGCTCCCACCTCATTATTGTCTACTGATGACGAGGCACATAGTGCTCACATACAGCAGACGGGGCCCCAGCCCCAACCCCATGCCGATTCCTCCCACACGAGTGTTGATTCTTGTTCTTCTGTGAGTTCTACCTCAGGTATATTTGATAACCGTGTTTAGTCATAATGCTAGCCTTATATTTAAATTATATTTGAACTTTATTAATATTGGTGTTTTGTAGGATCTCGACGGGGCCGTGGACCGACACGCGGGATACGCATCGATCCCCAGCGTAAACAGAGCGTTACTCTCACCCAGGAGGGCCACTAAGTAAAAAAATCACATCACCCAGTACTTACATTCTTTAATTCTGATAGTTATTACGGTTCACTTATTTAATGTTTTTATTTATTTCTTTATCAAGATCATGGAGACTTCGATGAAGACGAAGATTGGCATCCTTGTGAAGGGCCGATTCTTTGAGCCACGCTATACTAGAAGGGCTGGGATGCCAGGACGAGGGAGGCCTTATGGGAGGAGTGGCTGGTACAGTTAACTATTTTTGTCAGTCATCATTTGTTTAATTACAATGTAGTATTTAAATTAATCGTATTGATTGTGTAATTAAACGCCTTGTAGGAGGGGTTAGAGTCTGAGTCGCCTGAGCAGTAGGCGTTAGGGCGGCATGCTTTTTTTGCCTATACCGACAAGAATTACTGCTGATGGTTGCACGATGCACGGGACCAGGCGAAGGAGATGCTGCCTGAGGGTGCCCCGATGGAGGAGTTGAAGGGATATCCCTCTCATTAGATATCTTCATCTGTATGGGGCAGATGGTTGATCGGTGGAGGACTGATCCAGCCTGGGAGGCCAAGAATAAGAGTGGGGCCGAGAACAGACATGAAAAAGATTCCACACACACAGGGGCGTTGATGGCTCACGATGTTATTTGACACAAGAAAGCGGTTGAGCACCCAGACCTGGAGGCGGATGAGGTCATAGCTCTGACGTATAGTCAGACGCACGTGAGGAAGATGGATAAGGATGATGCACGCGGGGCGAGGGACTTTGTTTAAGAAATTTCCTGAGGATCGATGTAACTTCGAGTTAATTTCATTAATTTGTTAAATTTTTGTCTTTGTATTCAATGTTTGTTGCTTTAATGTTTGAGCCCCCTCTAGCTATTTGTATCCCTCTCCCCTGCCCTCTTGGCTTGTATTCCCCTCCCCTCCCCTACTCTATTGTATCCCCTCCCCTTCCCTACTCTATTGTATCCCCTCCCGTGCCCTCCTGAGCTTTATATACATTTCATTTTTTGATTAGTATAGAATTTGTAAAGTTATATATTTGTATTGTGTTTGTTTTAGGGTTAAATAATTGCTTAATTATTTAATGGATCAGCAATTATTTAACCCTAATGTGTATTTGTTGGATTGAGAATAGTTGTTGAGAACTTGAATTTTTAATTACAGGTTGGGCATTAAAAATATATAAAAAATTAAAAATATTTCAACTTTTAGCGACGGAATAAAAGTGACGGATTTATTCCGTCGCAAAAGGTTCGAGTGACAGAATAAATCCATCTCGGAAGGTTTATTTTTAGCGACGAAAATTCCATCATTAAAGGTTCACCTTTAGTGACGGAATATTAGTCGCTAAAAAATTATTTTCCGTCTCTAAATACTTAACGTAATAAATTATTTTCACTAAATAAAATACAAAAAATATATTTAGCGGCGGAAATTCCGTCGCTAAATGTATTAATAAGTCTGTCGCTGAAAGTCAATTTTTGGGCGACAGATCTCAAAATTTCGTCGTAAAACTTTTAGCGATGGGGTTGTAGGCAACGAACTTTTAGCTACGGGGTGTCCGTCTGTAAAGGTTTTTAGCGACTGATGTAGGGCTTTTAGCGACGGATATGCCCGTCTCTAAAAGCCTTTTTTCTTGTAGTGACTGCAACAGCCACAGTGGCATATATCTGACAAAAAAAATCAGATTTTTCATGAGCGGACCAAGCATATTGATGTCAGGTTTCTTTTATTGAGGATATAGTTTCTCAGGGTACTGTTATGGTAATGAAGATTTTCACTGTTGAAAATTCAGCAGACATGATAACAAAGCATATTTCAGAGATCAAGTTTAAGCATTGCTTAGATTTTATTGGTATCCGCAAGATTTGAGGTGCAACCCTAGGGGCCATGTGTGGTAGCATTAGATGGTATTTTCATGTTGATTGTGGCTTGTTTTATCCAAGCCAAGGCGGAGACTTGTAATAATTTGTCTTGGATATAAAAAAAAATAGGGAATGTGTGGGTATCCCACATCGGTTATTTAAAATAAGTTACGACTTGACCCTAAGTATATAAGTTGTATTCCTCCACACTGGTTATTTTGAGAATGTCACTACTTATCTCTAAGTATATATATATAGGTCGTCTTATATTGTGTTTAAAGAAAAGAGAGAAGAGTCATTTTTTGAGAGAATTTGTTGAGAGAGACAAAAATCTGTAATCTCCATAACCGAACATAGTAAAATCGCTACTATCACCGTAGAGTTGGATTTCACCGAATTACGTAAATCTTGTGTCTTGTCTGCTTTTGTAGTGTATTATTATTTTTTCGATTTTCTTCTTCATTGCTTGATGAGAAATCTAGTATATTATTTAACATGTACATATGAAACCATTTGATCCATAAGGAGTTTTTCTTGTACGTTAGATCCCAAAGGTGCTTGCACGCAGCAGCTGTTCTTCCTGTTTTTTTTTTAATATCCCTTAAGCCAATCTTAATAAAAAGCCGAAGTTCGGATTACATACTACCAAGCTGGTTGCATAATTTGTTACCGAAGCTGTCTTTCATGCAACCCAAGCGATTTCTAGCCATGCAGTAATTAGCTTCTCAGAGTCAAGCTCAATTAGTCAACCTGATGCTTGACAGACAACATGTCTTTTGTCGCAAGAATTCATCTCGAGTGACAATTCTGTGAATGAGCAACCACAAGTTGAACTTAAGCCGCTTCGTACATTTCATAAGCTTACATGTTCTTGGACATCAAGGTTGCTGCGTGCATATGGGTTGATGTGAGTGGAAAGGAAATGGATTATTTTTGGCCCAAGGTTATTGTAGTTGATGTAGCGCTGTTTGAGAGAGAGAGAGAGTGAGTGTGTGTTGTTGGATGCTGTTATGGTGGGTGTGTTGAGAGGGTCTTTTCTAGACGGGGGATGGGGGGAGAGAGGGAGGGGAGACTATTGATGAAGCAACAGGTGATAGTGAGTGGAAGGCCGAGAGAGAAAGCAAATGGATGCGTGGAAGGTAGTAATGATAGTTGTTCTCCTTTCTGCAGGGAAGGGCGGTCTGAGTAGACAAATTGCCATCAATTGGATTTAGATTTGGCAGGATTTGTTAGGGCTTTTCGATTCCCCTTCTAATCAACCGCCGTAGACATGTTTGACATGGACGGAAGCTTTGATGGACCCCCCGCCCCCACCCCATTACTCATTGCCCCCATGACCCACTCCTCCTCTGTATACAAGCATCCATACCCATATCAGCAACAACAATATGTAACGTTGGTTAACAACAAACCCACGGCACCGAGAGGAGTAGAAAAAAATATAACACCCAAAAACAAAAAAAAAAAAATTGTGCCAGAATGCGGTACAAGTTAATGCGTCAATACGTAACGCATAGGATAAGTAGTCCCTAATATGCTATCTGATCTTCTTTAACCACCTCAATTGGTGAAAATATTTGATGCATATCCACTAACATATGTAACACTACCAATATGGAATTGTTCGAGTTTTGTCACGAGATGTGTCAAAGTTGGAAAAAAAACAAAAATTTGTAATAGAAAACTATGTTATATTATTTTTTTAATTAAATATGATGGAGAAAATTTAGTAGCTATAGAGTACTTTAAATTTGAGGTGAATGGAGGTAGGTTTTGGTAGAGTTTTTAATGATATTCAAAGAGCATGCTGTTAGTTCAAAGGTAATTTAGGGGATGTCAAGCATTTTCGGTTATCCTTAAAGACATTGAAGTTGGTCGATCACTATATATAGTATAGATTAGCTCGTGGAGCGGAGGAAGCGAACCCTGAATGGCTGCCAACCTCATCATGAATCTCTCTAGAGTCTATGCTAGCTTTCGCAGCATCATCGCCATAAGCTCTTAATTTCTTGAATACCTGCACCTAATTTCTTGAAAACTTAGGGTAATTAATATCCATTTATATGTTGGCATTAGGAAACTTAATAACGTCCCAAATGCTCACTCTGCTATACCTAAAGAAATCAAGTTACTGCATTTTATAGCTTTGTTTGTGTGATTAGTACCCACGCTCGCATAAAAAAACGCACGGACACATAAACATTTTGCACGAATAATTTAGTGGAGAAAAAGTTAGTCAGATTAATGTTACAACTTTGTAACTCTGCTTCACATCTTATCTTGTATTCATCTTATCTTATAGTTATGATAAACAAGATGTGAAACACAGTCTTTGAACAGCCATACCTAGAATTAGGTCCCCCTCCCCTCTCTGTCGTATTTACCGCGGTTGGAGTGGCTGTCGGGCTTAGGGTGTCAGCTGCAGTCAGGGGTGGAACTCTTACCTGACGGGAGGGGGCAATGGCACTCCCCAATTTTTGAGATTTCTTTTTTAGTTTTCAGTATAAATGATATTTATATTTAACATATTTATAAAAATACCATTATATCGTAAAAGTAATTAATTGGGATTTTGTTTTATTGTATTTCTAACTCTTTGTTCTATCGGCCGTCATACTCTTCGTCTTTCGCATTCTTTTACTCCATCTTCATTTACGAATGATCAAGGTCTTTTTTTTCCCTTTAATTTAAATTATTGTAAAATTTTAACTTATACATGCACTATTATACTCGTTGATGGTGCCGGAAATGGTTCGATAATACGTGGAGGTGCCACAAAGGATGCGGTCTGAGTTGGCTTCCAGGTAGGCAACGTGGGAGACAGCAAGGACGGCGCAAGGGCCGAGGACAAGGCTCCCCAGACAGGTCGTGAGGGGTGGCAGTGCTGCGCAGGCAAGGTGACGATGAACAGGACCGACAGTCTGCAGTCCGTAATGAGGGTATGGCGTCCAGGGTCCGTAGACGGGAGTTCAAGTGTATTTCTCTCACTAGAATTCCAGAGAGAATGTTTCCTTTAGAGAGAGAAAGTGAAAAGTCCAAATGAGAATCCGATCCTTGAAGAAGCTCCAAAGTCCACTATTTATAGGCAAAAATGTGCATGTGTCATAAGTTGACATGTGTCGCCCCCTGGGAACGACACGTCACCAGGGGGCCGACGCACTGACCCTTCGTTGGACTGCCGGTTCCTAAGTTCGTGCTGCCCTGCCCTTGCAACATCTCTCTGCCTGTCTGAGGAGACTGATCATGCCGCGGTAGCATGGTCAGAGTAGCCCATTGCCCCAGCCTCCAGTCCAAGCCCTTACTGAATCCCACAGGCCTGGCAGCGGCGGGGAAGACCCGACGCCCAGCTGCCAGGTGGACTAGGCAAGATGCCCTTCCGAAGACCTGCTCCCGTCTCCGAGTGACCCGGGGGTCATAGTCCTTAGGGGTGCCGACGCGAGCCCCCAGTGCCAGAGCACGTAGGCCAGTCACGCAGGCACCCCGGCGGAGATAGTGTCCTGGCGGAGTAGCCTATCCCGTGAGCATATAACATGATTGCAGCGCATGGGGCGCGGTTGAGTGCGGGCGACGAGGGTCGCAGAGTGATCTCCGAGCGACGAGGGTCGTTGCGTGGATGGCGCGCGACCGTGAGCGACGGTTGTCATGGCGACAGAGCGGCCACAAGTGACGGTCATCGAGACTACGGGCGACGGTCATCGCGACGAAGAGGCACGGCCGAGAGCGACGGTCGTCGCGACTATGGCGGAGTGCGGCCGCGAGCGACGGTCGTCGTGACAATGTGGTGGGGTCAAAGGTGACGGCGTCGGTGTTCAAGGCAGGTGGCCGACCCCATGGGGTGGCCGGCCCCCAAGGGAGGCCGACGCTTGGGGAGGCCGAGCCTAGAGGGAGGCCGACCCCCTGAGGGTGGCCGACCCCCTGAGGGTGGCCGACCCCTTGGGGGAGGCCGACCCTAGAGGGAGGCCGACCCCCCGAGGGTGGCCGACCCCCTGGCCGACCCCCCAGGGTGGCCGACCCCTTGGGGGAGGCTGACCCTAGAGGGAGGCCGACCCCCCGAGGGTGGCCGACCCCCAAGGGAGGCCGACCCTTGGGGGAGGCCGACCCTAGAGGGAGGCCGACCCCTTGGGGTGGAAGGCACGCCGAAGTCGCTTCACGAATGGTTCACGTGACTTGAGCATGCGTTGCTTTGACCGGCCCTCGAGCGTTGAAAAGTTGACCGCTGACTGGGTGATGTGTCGTGCAAAGTGGGTCCCTTGACGGGTCTTGGGGTGCGACCAGAATAGGGTATGAACATAAGCCCCCTGCGTGCGGCGGGCGCGGAGGGGCAACCCGAGCGGGCGTCGCATGCATAAACGATGTGGTTACAGCCCCTGTTGCTGCGGGGGCCAAGGTTCCTGGTAATGGAGCCGGCGATGACGCTAAGCCCGTGTAGCAGTTTGATTGAGCCGGCGATGGCTTCAAGGTTGTGAGCCCATCCCGTAGTTTGATTGTGCCGGCGATGGCTTCAAGGTTGTGAGCCCATCCCGTAGTGGATTGTGCCGGCGATGGCTTCCAGGTTGTGAGCCCATCCCGTAGTTGATTGTGCCGGCGATGGCTTCAAGGTTGTGAGCCCATCCCGTAGTTGATTGTGCCGGCGATGGCACTAGCCCGTGCTGGCGCTCAGCCCATGCCGCAGGGAGGGGTCCTCGTGCAGGAGCACTACGAGCGGAGCCTCCAGAATGCCGCACACTCTAGAGAGTGGGTTGAAGGTCTTCCATGCCCATGGCGGGGGCGCATGGTGTGGTGAACGGGTGTTATGCCCGGAGGCTTGTAACATGGTCGTGGTGCATGGACATGGCGACGATTGTCGCGGAGACAATACATGGTGCCGGAGCACATGTCATGAAAGTGGTGGGGCGACGAACGTCGCGAAGCAATACTTTGTGCCGGGGCACATGTGATAAGAATGGCGCATGGGTGCGGCGACGAAGGTCACGGAGCATATACTTGGTGCCGGGGGCACGCATGATGAGAATAACGCACGGGCGCGGCGACGAACGTCGCGGAGCTATACTTGGTGCCGGGGGCACGTATCATGAAGATGGCGCACGGGCGCGGCGACGAACGTCGCGGAGCTACAGTTGGTGCCGAGGGCACGCATGATTAGAATAGCGCACGGGCGCGGCGACGAACGTCGCGGAGCTATACTTGGTGCCGGGGGCACGCATGATGAGAATGGCGCACGGGCGCGGCGACGAACGTCGCGGAGCTATACTTGGTGCCGGGGGCACGCATGATGAGAATGGCGCACGGGCGCAGCGACGAACGTCGCGGAGCTATACTTGGTGCCGGGGGCACGCATGATGAGAATGGCGCACGGGCGCGGCGACGAACGTCGCGGAGCTATACTTGGTGCCGGGGGCACGTATCATGAAGATGGCGCACGGGCGCGGCGACGAACGTCGCGGAGCTACAGTTGGTGCCGAGGGCACGCATGATTAGAATAGCGCACGGGCGCGGCGACGAACGTCGCGGAGCTATACTTGGTGCCGGGGGCACGCATGATGAGAATGGCGCACGGGCGCGGCGACGAACGTCACGGAGCTATACTTGGTGCCGGGGGCACGCATGATGAGAATGGCGCACGGGCGCGGCGACGAACGTCGCGGTAGTGCATCAAGTGACCATTGGCGTTGAGCGCGCGTTATAAAGAGCGCGATGAGTTGGCACAAGCGACGCGGTTCAAGGAGATGGCACGCGGGCGACGGGGCCTGTCGCGGAGCTGTCATGTGAATGCGTGCGACGAAGGTCGTGGAGGTGGCGCGCGGGCGCGCACTGCGGTCATAGCGGTGACGGCGCGTGGTCGACAAACTGTGGCGAGGCGCCGGCGGACGGGAGCGTAAAGTAAAGGAAAAAAGAAAGAAAAAGAAAAGAAAGAAAGAAAGAATAGAAAAAGAAAGAAAGAAAGAGAAAATGAAAAAAAAGAAAAGAAAATTGCCCACCCCTATATAAGGAGCGGAGGGGGGCAGGGGCGGAGGCACCGCCATTTGTGCCTACGCAAGTCAGAGAGAGAGAGAGAGAGAGAAAGAAAGAGAGAAAAAGGGATGGTGAGAGAAGAGGTGGAATTGGGCGAGGGGTCGTCGGGGCCAGGGGGTCGGCCAGTCGGTGGCTCTGCGAGGGGAGGGGGGTCGGCCAGCCACGGGGGCTCGGCCGCACGAGGGGGGTCGGCCCAGCGAGGGGGGTCGGCCGGACAGGGTGGGTCGGCCCAGCGAGGGGGGTCGGCCGGGCAAGGGGGGTCGACCCAGCGAGAGGGGTCGGCCGCGCATGGGGGGTCGGCCAGCCACGGGGGGTCGGCCGCACGAGAGGGGTCGGCCGAGCGAGGTGGATCGGCCGGACGGGGTGGGTCGGCCCAGCGAGGGGGATCGGCCGGGCAAGGTGGGTCGGCCCAGCGAGAGGGGTCGGCCGCACATGGGGGGTCGGCCAGCCACGGTGGGTCGGCCGCACGAGAGGGGTCGGCCGCACAAGGGGGGTCGGCCAGTCACGGGGGGTCGGTCACGCAGGGTGTCCGACAGGCCCAAGTCCCATCCTCACAGCCCGGAGCGACGCCAGCAGCGAAAAAAAGTTCGGCAGAAGATGTGGGCGAAGCCGCGAGGGGCCGCGACGGGTACATCGCGACCGCCGCGGGATATGATGACTGTACCTGTGCCGGCGCCGCCAGTCGATGAGGCCATACCGTCAGTGGGTGTCGAGGCGGCAGTGCCGTTGACCTTTGATGATGGCGGTAGGAGGTCCTACGATCCGGAGCCAGATAAGACAAACACATTGCTGGGGGCGAGGGGAGTAGTACCGTGTGTACCGGACCGTGAGCTGTGGAGGGAGTTGGCCATTCGTGTGGCAGACGGAGCGTTCAGGACACCGTGGGGTGGTCCGTCGATGGGAGAGGAGCCTCGGCTGTCGTCACCCTACCTTCGCGCGCCGAGCCCGGCGGAGGCGCCCGTGATGTCGCCGAGGTATGTACCGGCATTGTTGATTGGGAGAGAGGACATACCTTGGTCGCCGGTGATGTTCAAGGGCCATAGTGCGATGCCGGTAGGGTGGGACTTTTGGTGTGAGCATATGTTGGAGACACCGGTGAGGGCGCAGGTGTTGCAGGCACTAGGGCTGTTACCGGCGATCAGTGTTACGGCGAGGGGGGTGGAGTTATATAGGGATACGCCAGGGATGACCCGATTGCTGGCAAGATGGAGCACGCAGTCGCATACGTTCGTGACCGAGTTCGGGGAGATCGGGCCGACGTTACTCGATGTGTTGATGCTGACAGGGCTGCCGATACACGGGGAGGTGGATGCACGGGTGACCCGGCTGAGCGGGGAGGAGCGGTTGTTGCAGACGCAGCTACTGGACATTTTGGCGGAGACGAAGAGGCACCGGAAGGGGACGTACGGTGGGTGGCTGCGCCAGTTCTACGGCACGCCGCAGGCGAGGACAGGCCAGAAGTTGGGCAATGCTGCCCAGTTTGTGATGGGTCCGTATCATGGCAGTGATCGGTACGAGTTGGTGGCGTTTTTGGCGATGTTCTTATCGAGGTAAATTTTGTACTGTCGTGTGATTATTTGTGAATATATCGTATGTCCTGCTTGCCCTGTAAAACGTCAAACTGACATATGTTGCCGGTCGTTGTTTGCAGGTTTGTGTTTGAGGGGACACCTGAGGATGGCATTTCCCCGAGGGTGTTTCCTTTGGCCATTAGGATGGCGCAGGGAAGGCGGGTCGGCTTGGCTCCGGTGTACTTGGGCACGTTATACTCGCGGCTAGATCAGTTCGTGAATGACGTGAAGCGGTCGTATGGTCGGTATCAGGTGGCGACATACGTGGACTGGATGTTTTTGCAGAGGTACCTGTACGAGTGCTTTCCAGGGTACCGTCCTGACGGATACCCACTCGCACACCCGTCACCGACGATGGGGACAGTGACCCGTCCAGGCAGGTCGCGGCAGGTGGCGTTGTGGTGTAGCGGGTCTCGGGCTTTTGCTTGGGCAGGCATCAGGAGGCCGGGGTGCCCGTTGGCACAGATTCTAGACAAACGGGGGGAATGTGAGCGACGGCCCTATATGGAGATGCATGCGTCATATGGTACGCCGCCCTGGCTGCACGTGCAGGAGGTGACGACAGATCTGAGCCGGAGAGGCGAGCTAGCGCTAGGACAGCTGGCGCTATTGGTCGCGTATTTTCCCGGCTGGCTCCCGGTATTGACAGATGATGGCGGGAAGCCCGTCGAGTGCTGCTATTATGTGGCGAGGTATTGCCCGGACCGTCTGTCGTTGGCGTTCGGGTACGATCTAGAGCCCCCATGCGGTTATGACAGCCCTTGGAGTGTGGCGACGGCTTTTGGGTATACACTATATGACAGAGCCCGCGAGTGGCCGGCACCGACGACAGAGTGGAGGCAGCCAGGGACAGAGGTGGCAGGGGCGGTGACCGCGGATTATGCACATTGGTGGGAGCGACTGCGAGGGAGCTGGGCCGGATGGCTGGCACAGCCGTCAGGCACACGTCGACAGGTAGATGTGTTCGCATGTGACCGAGCCCTGAGTTTGATATCGGCCACAGTCGCGAGGCAGTGCGGGATGCTGTCACTGGTGACCGGGAGTTCTGTTCCGAGCTCGGAGAGGGAGGCGGAGGAGGATGCCGTAGAGTTGGGGGACGCGGCTCCCGGGGAGGACCGTGGGGAGGAGCCTATTGCCGAGGTGCCGAGGGTGCCGGGGGCCGGCAAGGGGCCCTTGTCGGCATTGCGAGTGGGGATGATGGAGACAGCTCGTCAGGCTAGTGCTGGTACCTCAGCCCCACACCTATCAAGGGCGAAGAGGCCGCGCGACGTATTAGAGGAGCTAGACTCTGAGGTTTGCTTCTGTCCTTTCTTTTTGTCGTATAAATATGGTTTGCATATTGCTCATAATCTGTGAACTGACAGCGGTTTTGCCAGGGGGACGAGGAAGAGGCGGTCGCGGGGGGGAGCGAGGCCGAGACTGAGATCGCAGGCGAGGAGGCTATGGCAGCCGAGGCCGGCAGATTAGTTGACAGTGACGAGACCGAGGCCGTTGAGCTATTGACGGCCAGTGTGCCGAGGAGGGTGAGCCCATTGCCTGCTATGGAGGAAACGGTGGGGGCACTATACGGCGGAGAGGGGAGCGATACGGTGATGTTCGACATTGACGAGGACTGGTGGACAGGCATGGAGACGCCGGTTGTGGGAGGTGATGGTGGCGAAATGGCGGAGCCTGAGTCTGTTGTTGCTGCCTCGATTCGTGAGCGAGAGACACCGGTTCAGGCCGTGGTGGTGCGACGGCATGACACATTGCCGGAGTCCGTGGTTGAGGTCGGAGCTACTCTTCTGGCGATGCACTCAGCCACGATTGGGGCGCAGAGGGCGGGTGGGATGTCGGAGATTTCTGCAGCGGGCGGCAGTGGCGCGACAGTCGGAGATATGAGTAGAGGATCCTCGAGCGGTCAGGTGGATGTGGCAGCTTGGGGGGGCCTCCAGCTACCGGCGGAGACTGTGCGCCGGTTAGAACTGGTGAAGGCAGCGTTCCCGCAGACATTCGAGAGCGTGGTGGTAGAGAACCCAGTACTACGGATGTGGGTGTCTGCAGGGTTTATGGAGTGGTTGCTGCCGTTCGCCAGTGTGCCGTCGTCGGGTTGGACTGCAGAGTTCGTTGCTCGGTCGCTTTCAGAGTTCGCTCCGTTCACATCGCTAGGTATGCAGCTGGACTGGCTAGCAGATTTCTTTAGATCGAGGAGCGTCAGCCACGATATGGATGAGAGGCGTGCAGTCGTGGTTATGCGGGAGATGTTGCTGGAGCGGCGCCGCACAGGATTAGAGGCAGAGCGGTCAGAGATCACGGCAGAGTTGGCCGGGATTGACATGCAGGTGGCAGAGATAGAGAGACAGCTCGTCGATTTGCAGAGGCAGTTGTCCGATCTACAGAGGCGGCGAGGTGAGGTGGACGGGCGAGAGTCAGAGCGGTTAGGGCGACAGGCCGAGCTTGATGCTGGATGGTCAGAGGTACAAGCGGAGCGGGAGGTACTTCAGGCATTCAGCTCCCACCCAGTTGCATCGCTGTTGTCTAGACTTTCCTAGCTTGTACGTTACTTTGCCGTAGTTGTAGTGCTTAACGACGGCTAGTAAACGTTTGATGTATATGTACATATTTTTGATGGTCTCGGCTTATTGTATGTTATGTTCGGTTGCTCTCTTCTTTCTTCTCTCTTTTTTTTTTTGAATGTCTTGCTTGTTTCGGTTACTTGTGAATGCTCTCCCATTCCCGCTCGTAGAAAGTGACTTAGGAAGCATAGGTTGAGAATGAGTGCCAGCTGGGCAGAAGTTGAGGTAACAGCATGACTTTGTATTGATAGGACGCGGTACAAAACACCGTTACACGACTAGTGTAGAACGCT